>CM051267.1:40977417-41179917 GCA_027921565.1 Artemia sinica
CGCTAAAAATTTTTATTGTCTTAAAAAATAAAGCTCTGAGACAGAGTCAAACTTTAGCGTAAAGAGTGAAGCCTTGAGAAGTAGACAGTCCCTTCATATACGGAATAACTTCTTTTTGTTTTAAGTTTTAATGTCGCTCCTTACTTTCAATTAAAAAAAAACTTGTTTTTTTCCATTTCTGAGCGTTTTTCAATTAATGCAGGTTTTGATTTTGGCTCACCGTACATGAATAATCAAAACGAAATTTGTATAATAATTTTACTTTTTTTGGCTAAATGGCTTTCTTGAAAGTAGTTTAATTTTATTTACGAATGTTTTTATTAGTAATAAATATATTATGTAACTTACGAATTAACTTACGCAACGAACTTCTATACTCGTATATTTTTATTACGAATATTAGGGGGTTCACCCCCTACTCAATACCCCGATCTTTAGGCTAAAGTTCGAATTTGTTTCCAATTCTTTAAGAATGACCAGAATAAAAAGCTCTTATGAAAATACTAAAAAGGCTTTAGCGTAAAGAGCGAGGTATTGACTAGGGGGTGAACCCAATGATATACGTAATAGTTTTTGTTCGTTTTAATTTTTGATGTTGAAAAGTTTTCAGTTGAAAAGTTTTTCACTTGAAAACATGTTGTTTTTTTTTTTATTTCTGATCGTTTTTTTTAAATAATGCTGGGAAATTCGGTGCCCCCTTCATAGCAATATCACTTCCCC
The DNA here is from genome assembly GCA_027921565.1 of Artemia sinica. Classification (NCBI taxonomy): domain Eukaryota; kingdom Metazoa; phylum Arthropoda; class Branchiopoda; order Anostraca; family Artemiidae; genus Artemia; species Artemia sinica. The sequence continues at coordinate 40,978,138 of CM051267.1, forward strand.
CATGAAAACTTCCTCCATGGAAAGACCCTCCCACATAACCCCCGACCCCTCCCCCCCCACTAACAGAAAAAATACCCCCTGAAAACGTCTGTATACTTCCCAATATACTATATGTAAACATTGGGCAAAGTTCATAACTTGCAGCCCTTCCCCCGGGGACTCTGGGGGATTAAGTCATCCTCAAAGATATAGTTATTATACTTTTCGACCAAGCTGAACAAAATGGCTATCTCAGTATTTTGATCTGATGACTTTGAGAAAAAATGAGCGTGGGAGGGGGCCTAGTTGCCCTCCATTTTTTTGGTCACTTAAAAGGGCACTAGAACTTTTAATTTCCGATCGAATAAGCCCTCTCACGATATTCTAGGAAAAATAGGTCGATATGATCACCCCTGGGAAAAACAAAACAAAAAACAAACAAACAAACAGGCATATGGGATCTTTCTTCTGGCAAAAAATACAAAATTCCACATTTTTGCAGATAGGAGCTTGAAACTTCTACAGCAGGGTTCTCTAATACGCTGAATCTGATGATGTGATAATAAAGTATAAACAAATATTCAAGCATATAAAGTATTTTTCATAGCCCCCCCCCCTAAAATTCGGATTCTGGGTGCCCATGTCATAAAACATTTTGACAATTAATTTTGTTTTGCTGGTTTAGCAACCCATATTTTCGTAATTTTTTCATTTTTAACAATCTTTTCAAATATTCAGAAAACCAATTGGCTAAACTAAAATTTAGATATGCGTATATATGTACTCGTATTCATTCGAATAAAGCGCCAATAAGAATGAAAAACAAAGTGTGGAAAGTTGAGAGTTCGTCAGTCACATTATGTTACGATCTTTTATATTCTTTAATATTTTTTGGTGCCACTTTAAACTCGCATCTCATGTTTCCAGTGACTATTAGAGATGAAAAGCTTACAAAACGCCGGTAATGTTTGTCCAATATATTAAAAAAAAACGGTGCCAGTTCGCCTAAATGGCAGAAAAAACGTAACGAATAAGAAAATCCGTAAAACATTACAAGGAAAATCATGAGAAAGAATATATTTTTGACCTCCTCCCCCTTTTCCCGTGCCTGGACGACGCCCATACAATAATTCACTTGATCTAGTACTAAAATTGCATGTAACTCTGAATAGTCTCTTCTTAATCACACGAAAGTAACCATATTAATGAAAACCCAATTAAAATCTCAGCTATAAGCTTGTTTACTCTAATCACTTTCTTGCGGTCTGATGAATACGGTTCACAGTTACTTAATAACAACTTGTCTTTTAGCGCTGACGACATCTAAGGCATGTCGACATTTGTTGGCAATAACATTTTCCATTGTTGCGATTTTCTCTGACAAACGAAAATGTTGCGGGAGAAATGTTTTGATAAATTTTGAGTGGAAACATTTGAAACGATAGACTATAGGCATTTTTAACAGCTTTTCTGTTAAAAAAAAATTACATTAATCAAGATTACAGAAAAAAGAAATAATTTCTTCAAACTAACATATTTGTGATAACCATTTTATTTTTATTATTTTAAAAGTACAATCACCATCGTTTTTCTTTTTATTCCTATTTTCTTAAAATGTTTCTAAATAAAAATTCAAAAACGTCAGTTGGTAACTTTTCTTTAAAGCATAAATGACATATTAGCGTTTAGAGCAAGGCCGTACCCATAGGAAGGGGGTTTCGGGAGGTTTGACCCCCCCCCCGAAATATTTGCTTGACTCGTAAAAACGTAACAAAAATGGATATAAACAAATTTTGTATGCGTTTTTTGTGTTTTTTTGTGTAACCCCCCCCCCCCTCAAAAAAATCTTTGAGTAAAACCCCATCCGAAAATCCTGGATACGGCCTTGTTAGAGTATTTGAGGAGAGGGTATTTTTGTTTGTGATAATTTCCAGTTAATTTAAGTTTTAATTGCCCGTTTAATGCTCATTCGAATAGTATGGTCAGAAAAAAAAATACATCAGAGTTGTGCCAAGTATTTGCTGCTGCTCTTTGTATGACAAAATTTGCAGTAGCTATTTATTTCTTGTTTATTTATTCATTTAAATTATTTATATTTAATTTGCATATTTTTATTGATTGTATGTTTGCTTGTATTTAACATATTTATTTACATTTACTAATATTTATGTATTATTTGTTTATTTTACATTTATTTTCGTTATTTATATTTTCAATTTATTGATTCATAATCAATTATTTGGAAATCAAAAAACCCCTTACAAATTTTTCTCATAAGGATTTCTCAATCCTTTATGAAGAAATAAAGCCTTGAAAAATAATTATTATAAATAAGGGGGGGGGGGTTACACCTCTCAAACCTATCGGAAGATTTTAATTTGCACTCTACTGGAATCTAAATCTTATGCGTAAATTCAAATTTTTGTTTAGACCATTGGTTTTTCTAAATATTTTAAATGATTGTATAAAAATTGAATAATAAATAAAACAAAAGTGACGAGAATATGAGTTGCTAAACCAGCAAAACGAAATTAATTCTCGAGAAAAATTTCACATTCAAAAGTTTTTTTTTTATCAATAACAAGTATGTAGGTACCGCAAATAAAATCCTCCTATAAGCTACAGTGACAATTGCACTTTACTGAAAGTGAAAACTACATATATAACCTAGATTAAAGGAAGTGGAAGAAAGCATCGCTTAATGAAATAGTAAAATCAACGAATACAAGCAATAACTCCACAAATTTACCAAACTCGTTCAAAAGCGTTTGAATAGCCAAATTAAAGAAGTTTTTTTTTTTTTTTTTTTTACTGAGGGGAAATTCGACCGAACACGGAAACCAAGATGATTTGTATGAAAACAGCAGAAAACTGGGGGAAACTGCAAAATTTCTGGCATATCTATAGAGGTCCAGGGACCAATACCCCAAAACCTATACATTTGTCTGCTCTGTCCTTTGAAAAGCCGATCTGATTAACTTCCATTGCCAAAAAGTGTCTAATTGTAAATACTACAATCTTAAAAGGTACTTGAATAATAAAGCAACCCCATTCAAGAAGTGAAGTTTGGTATACTGAAATATGACAAAATATAGTGAAAATATAATGCTATAATAACAAAATTACGGAAACTAAAACAAAGCATTATGGAAACCAGGCCGCCCAAACCGCTTTATGTTATATACCTAACCACCTCTTTATATTAAATATTTGATTAAAATATACCTGCATAGTAGTTTATCTCGGTCAGGCTAAGCTGATTATCTCCGACCAGACACAGAAAACGGGTTTCATTAGAGCTCAAGAACAATGTGTCGTCGCTATAACACGTAAGTACCTCTTAAATTTAAATACCAATGAAATTCATCAAAATTTATAACATTCATAGCAGACTAGCTAACATTAGAAAGGCTTTTGCTGCAAAAATAAATATCTATAAGATACTTAAGTCAGGAACAAACGGAGAGGAACCTTGCGTACAGAGGCCAACCCACCCCTTAATCCTCAGTTTTAATTCTTAGTAATTTGATGATTCAAATTATCAGATAAAATTTACTTTTTATGATCTCCCCCCCCCTGGCCGTCCTAGCCGAGTGGATTGGTGCGTTGGATTTAGGATCTTTTGTCCAAGAGAACAAAGGTTCGAATTCCAGTGTACCCGTCTATTTAATTTCGGACGGGGGTCAATGGCGTGACTCTCTGAGCTCAGCCAGAGTCGACCCAGCTTTAAATCGGTACCTGGAGAAATCTGGGGAAGGTAAAAAGGAAGGGTGTGCGTAAGCACAGGGTGGTTGGCCCCCAAACCCCATTGCACTTCCTGGCTGAAGGGCCAAGAAACGGAGATCAGCACCACCGGTAGGGACTGTAAAGTCCAAAGCCATATTACCTTTATCTTTTTTCTACCTTACCCCCTCCCCCCTGGAAAAAAGAACACACGTACGCGCCTGAACTGGATAATTCTTTTTATGCAAGTATTTTTATTTGACACTTTCTAAATATCATCAAAATAAAGTCTGCTTGAAAGTGAAAATAAACAACCTACATAAATAATGGTTTGCCAACATTCTATTGTCAATTGTTTCGTAATGATTACCCAGATGAGCTGTCTTACGTTTATTTCACTCATTTTTTGCCAATACTAAAAACAAAACTATATTGGCAAATTGGTTTCGAAGTGGAGAGGGTAATTGGTATCCATTTATTTCTGAAGATATTTACCTTATTTGCGATATACCCCACCCCCTCCTAGTTTTTTTGATAATTAAATAAAAAAAAACAAGTTTTTTCAACTGAAAATAAGGAGCAACATTAAAGCTGAAAATGAACAAAAGTTATTACGTACATGAGGGGGTCACCCCCTCATCAATACCTCACTCTTTATGCTAAAGTTCAAATTTTGTCCCAATTCTTTAAGAATGACTCCTGAATCACAAAGGCCGTTTAATTAGAATAAATAGTTCTTTTAAAAGTACTTAAAAAAACTGTAGCGTAAAAAGTGAGGCATTGACGAGGGGGTACCCCCCTCATATACGTAATAGTTTCTGTTCGTTTTATGTTTTAATGTTGCCCCTTGCTTTCAGTTGAAAAAACTTGTTTTTTATTTAATTTCTGATCATTTTTTAGATAATGCTGGGAAATCCGGCTCACCCTCCATGGAAAATTCCCTTCCCCAATCAGAACTTCCTCCATGGAAATATCCTCCCACGTAAACCTCCTCCCCCCAACCCCCCACCAGAAAAATCCGCCTGAAAACATCGTATTCTTCCCAATAACCTATACTAGGTGTAAACAATGAATAAAGCTCATAACTTGCAGCCCTTCCCCCGGGGTCTGTGGGGGGTTAAGTCATCCTGAAAGACATAGTTTTTAGGTTTTTTTTACTATGCGGAAGAAAATAGCTATCTCAAAATTTTGATCTGGTGACTTTTGGGAAAAAATTAGTGAGGGAGGGGGGGGGGGGAGGCTAGCTGCCCTCCAATATTTTTGGTCATTTAAAAAGGGCACTAGAACTTTTGATTTCCGATCAAATGAGCCTTATCCCAATCTTCTTTGATAACTAGCTCGATATGATTACCTCTCTGAAAAAAAAAAAAATTCTTCTGGCAAAAAATGCAAAATTCCATATTTTTGTACATAGGAGCTTGAAACCTCTACAGTAGGGTTCTCTAGTATGCTGAATCTGATGGATTGATTTTCATCAAGGTCAATTGATGTTTTGGGGGTATGTCCCCCTTTTTCGAAAATTAGGCAAATTTTCCCAGGTTCGTAACTTCTGATGGGTGCCATTAAAGTTGATGAATTTTACATATTTTGAATAAGCATCGAAAATCGATTCTTTTGATGTATCTATTTTTATCAAAACTCTGTTTCTTAAAGTTTCGGTTACTATTGATTCGCATCTCTCTTTACTTACAGTTCGCTACCAGGAACTGTTTGACTAAAATTAAACACAGATTTTTCGGAAACCTATGAAACAATTCGTGAAAACTAGCTGTACGTAAGGAGTGACGCGGCTCTATAGTAACCGAATCTCTAAAAAATGGAATTTTAACATCAATAGATACATCAAGAGAATTAGCTTATTATGCTGATTCCAAATAGATAGATAGATAGATAATTTTATTCACCCACTCGATACAAAACCACAAATGGCACGAATGGAGTACAAAGAAGAAGAAAAAAAAAAAAAAAAAAACAAAAAAACAAAAAAAAACAAACACTTAACTGCACAAACAAAAACAAACGTTACGATACACCGCCAATAAATAAAAACATTATTACAAAAACTCACTAAGGACGAATTGCAATTGCCAGACTACTAGGCCCAAGCGACCCCAAAAATTCAGAACGACGTTTCGTCACAGCAGCAATCGGATCTGTGATACCGAACCTTGCAGACATCTTGGAATTTTTAACCCACGGTGGGGTATTTAAAAGAAACTTTGCATATTTGTAAAAAAGTGATCGAAGGTTTCTTTTATCACTAACACTAAATATATGCCAAAACGGTGATAAAGCCAGAAAGTGTGGGATCACCAGTGCATTATATAGCCTAGCTCGAATTTGTCGATTATATTTCGCTTTAGTTGAAGATAGCGCCCCGTAAGCCTTACGTGCCTTTTCTGCGAAATTACTTATTTGGCGAGCACGTGTAGATGCCATGTTATGACCTATAGGCATTCCTAAGTACATTATGGAGTCAGACAGTGGAACCTCTTGAGCACCAAATTTGACAGCAAGATCTATACAATCTGCATTTCTCCTATTGAAAGCAACAATCTCGCATTTACTTGCATTAAAAGATAGGCCTATCTCTCTATAAGCATCATCTAGAATCTGAAAATTTTCTTCAATACGAGACAAACATCTACTTAAATTAAAAATATCATCTGCGTAATTAAGTAATGTTACATCCAAACCTCGGAAAATGCAGCTCATTTGCACTAACTTTTGGGCCTCGAGAACACTATTATTATACAACCGGGGTGACGAATTGCACCCTGCCTAATGCCCTTTCTAACCGGAATAGCATTTGGTAATACAATCGGCCCGTTAGGAGACGGGACTTTAACTTGGACTCGAAGCTTCTTATACATATCCCGAAAAGGCAAAATAACCGATCGGTCCACACCACGTTTATGAGCAGACACTAATAACTGGGGATGTATCCCAGAATCAAAAGCACGTCTAACATCGTGACTCGCTAGAATAAGGGATTCATTCAGTTCATCAGCTTCTATTAATATATTAGCAAGAATATAATGGACGTGCTCGCGACCAACACCTTTTTTAAATCCGAACTGATTATCGGGGGTAGAACATTGAAAAGCAATATGATCTATAACTAGCAATTCCATAAGCTTACATAAAACCGGCGAAACAGTTATAGGGCGGTAAGATACGCATTCAGACGGATTTTTCCCTTTTTTCAAAATAGGTGTAATTACTCCAGTACCAAAAACGTCGGGAACGAGACCAGAATTAAAGATAATTTGGAATAGAAGCTCTAAATGACTCAGGAGACCAGCAGTACCATGTACAAGATGCAACCCACACAACTTGTCGACACCTTTCGATTGTTTCTTTTTTAATTTTGAAATTGCACGAATCAGATTAGGAACAGTTACTATGTAGCCAACACCAGAACTAGGCAATTCCATGAACTTATCAAGTTCGACTTCATATTTATCTTCAAGATCTTGTTCGGGTGGAGAGAACTCAGAAGTAAAGTAAAGTAAAATATATAAGATTATTTAGTTTAACCCATCAAAATCTACGAGCCTGAGAAAATCTGCCCGATGTTCGAAAAAAGGGGAAATACTTCCAAACAATCAAGGAATCTTAATCAAAATCACACCAAAAGATTCAATGCATCAGAGAACCCTACTCTAGAGCTTTCAAGCTCCTATCTGCAAAAATGTGGAATTTTGTATTTTTTTTTTTCCCAGAAGAAAGATCACGGATGCGTGTTTATTCATTTTTTTTCCCAGGGGTGATCGCATCGAGCCAATAGTCCTAGAATGTCGAGAGAGTGCTCATTCTAACTGAAATTAAAAGTTCTAGTGCCCTTTTTCAAGTGATCAAAAATATTGGAGGGCTACTAATCCCCTCCCACGCCCTTTTTTCCCAAAATTGTCCGATCAGAATTTTGAGATTGCTATTTTGTTCAACATAGTTGAAAAGTCCAGTAAATATTCCTTTAGGGATAAGAAGACCCCCCCCCCCACAACCCCTGCAAAAAGGACTGTATGTCATGAAATTTGTCCAAGGTTTACGTATAATATTTACCTATACATAGTATACATAGTTATAATATTACGTATACATAGGCATTTTGCACGTCACATAGACAAACTGCACGGTTTTGTAGTCGTTCTTGGAAAAGTCCCGTAGTCAATCACAGGTACTTCAGACGGGAAAGCCTTCTGATGTACACCTAAACTAGTCAGGTCCACAGCCACCCACAACCACCCAGTCAAAAAACATTTTGGCTAGTGAGTAATTACTCGTACTTCTTTTTCTAGCCTGTTATCTCTGAGCATTTCCAACGTAGGGCAACTCTTCTACAGTTCCCACTAATTTCATATTTTCCAGTTATTTTTTTTTTAACCTCTATCTTGCCCTGCTATGATAGCTCAACCCCCCAAAACGGGAAAAAAGAATAAATACAAGTGTAAAAGTAAATCCTAGAGGATATTCTACACCAGATATTCTGCTTATATTTTGGAATGTAGGTAAAAAGATTCAAAAATTCGTTCTTTTCTTCACTATTTTTGTGTTTCAAACCTTCCTTTTGGCTGCTCAATTTTGTATATTGGGGGAGTTTTGCGCAGGAGGGGGTATTCCATTGGGAGAGTTTTTTTGGGGGGTTTCTAGGAAGGAATACGCATGACAAAAGGATAGAGTACATATCAGAAGCTTCAGCATACCATATGGTCAACTTAAAGCGGTTTAATCTTGCGTTTTGAGAAAAATCCAATGTGTCACGACTAATAGCTTATCATTATGATCAAACAGTTCGTGGTAACGAACTGTAAGTAAGGAGCGACCCGGCTCAATGGTAACCAAAACTCTAGAAAACGGTATTTTGATACAAATAGATACATCAAAAGAATCACATTTTAATGCTGATTTCAAATATATAAGTTTCATCAAGTTTAATCCTACCCATCAAAAGTTAGGCGCCTGAAAAAATTTGGCTGATTTTCGAAAAAGGGGGGAAAGACCCCCTAAAAGATATAGAACCTTAATGAAAATCACACCATCATATTCCGCGTATCAGAGAACCCTACTGTAGAGGTTTCAAGCTCCCATCTACAAAAATGTGGAATTTTGCATTTTTTGCCAGAAGAAAGATCACGGGTGCGTGTTTATTTGTTTGTTTGTTTTTGTTTTTTTTCCCCAGGGGTGATCGTATCGAACCAGTTGTCCTAGAATATCGTGGAAGGGCTCATTGGAATGGAAATTGAAAGTTCTAGTGCCCTTTTTAAGTGACCAAAAAAAATGGAGGGCAACTAGGCCCCCTCCCGCGCCAATTTTTTTCCCAAAGACACCTGATCAAAATTTTGAGATAGCCATTTTGTTCAGCATGTTCGAAAATATTATAAGTATGTCTTTTAGGATGACTTAATCCTCCGAACTTCCCGGGGGGAGGGCTGAAAGTTATGAACTTTACCCAATGTTAACATATAGTATTGGTTATTTGGAAGTATACAGACGTTTTCAGGGGAGATTTTTCCTGGTAGTGGGGGGGGGGGTGGGTCAGGGGTTATGTGGGAGGATCTTTCCATGAAGGAAGTTTTCATGGGGGAAGGGACATTGCTATGAAGGGGACGCCGGACTTCCCAGCATTATTTAAAAAAAGATCATAAATTTAATATAAAAAAACAAGTATTTCAACTGCAACAGCAGCAACATCGAAACTTTAAACGAACAGAAAATATTACATATATAATTGGGTTCACCCCGTAGTCAATGCCTCGCTCTTTAAGCCAAAGATTTTTTAGTACTTTCATAAGAGCTATTTATTCTAATTAATGGCCTTTGTGATTAAGCGGTCATTTCTAAAGAATTGGAACAAAATTTGAACTTTCGCTTAAAGAGCAAGGTATTGACTAGGGGGCGAACCCCCTAATAAATGTATTAAAAATATATGAATATAGAAGTTCGTTACGTAAGTTAATTCGTAAGTTACGTATATTTATTACTAATAAAAACGTTCGTAAATAAAATTGAACAAGTTTCGAGAAAGCCATTTAACTAAATAAAAGTAAATTAATATGAAATTTTGTTTTAATTATTCATGTACGGTGAGCCAAGATCAAAACCTGCATTTATTCAAAAACGTTCAAAAATTAAATAAAAAAAAACAAGTTTTTTAAACTGAAAGTAAGGAGCGACATTAAAACTTAAAACGAACAGAAATTATTCTGTATATGAAAGAGACTGTCCCCTCCTCAACGCCTCGCTCTTTACGCTAAAGTTTGACTCTGTCTCACAACTTTATTTTTTAAAACAATAAAAAACTTTAGCGTAAAGAGCGAGGCGTTGAGGAGGGGACAGTCTCTTTCATATACAGAATAATTTCTGTTCGTTTTAAGTTTTAATGTCGCTCCTTACTTTCAGTTTAAAAAACTTGTTTTTTTTTATTTAATCGCTTAAAGTATTGAAGGCAAATAGTAGCCAGGTTCGCAGAAGTATAGCACAGAAAAATGAGTAGTAAAGAAAGAAAAGGAAGAGATGATAAAGTCTTACAGAAAACTTGCTTTTTATTTTGCACGAGAATAATGACTTCGGTAAACACAAATAAAAATTAGAATTAAAACAATTAAGTGTCAGCCTAATATCGTAATACAATGAAATTCTCTGCTCGACTGCTGCCAAGAAGGTATTTAATCACTTTTCTACGAATTTGAAACACCTACTTGATGTATTTTAATATTGTAGTGCTATATCACAATTCTACCACACAATGTCACAATGCTATCGGTCCACAATATACGCTATTATCAATGCTATATCACAATATAACCAGCTCAAAAGCCGTTATATACCAACTTTGGTATAAATCGTACACAATTTTTTTGAATATGTACTTTCTATGTTTTGATCTAGGACTTTCTGTAGTCTTAATGACTTTTAATAACTGACATTTTTTTATGTCATGACCAAGTCCTAAACAGTTCTCGATCCATATTTACTCAAAACTGGCACAAATTCATCTTTATTTAAGAAGTTGGGGGAGGAGTATGTTAGGGGACAAGGGCCTAAGGGTGTAAATTTTAACTTTCCAGTCATACAGGTTAAAAAATATTACGAGACTCAAACTTCAATAACGGGTGTATTTCCAACAATTGTCTGCTTAACTTTCTTTGGGATGTTCAAATTTTAAAATTAGCCACAGATTCGTAGTCTATTAACTCAGAAATCCTTATAAGCTAGTTTTAGTCTTAATGGCCACTTGTAATAGAGTGTGTAAAATTTAGGAGAGATATAACATCATCATAGAGATTTATATTAATATTTTAATCAATAACAAACATTTCTAAAAGATCCCTTAACGATCATGAATCGAAGAAGTATCAACAATTTGCAGATTGGGTGGTGAGGAGTAACAAAAGGTAAACAGGCCTAAAGGACTTACTAAAGGCTCTCAAATTATACAGGTTAAACATTCGTGTGCAAATAAGATTTTAACAATACGTAATCCCAGACTTAAATTTGTAATCATCTAGCTTAAAAATACCTAACCACGATTAAAACATATTTAAAACTTATACTACATAATAAACTCAAATTTACTGTTTGTTATAGCCAATGCCCATAAATATCATAATAACTCTGTTGTGCCAGCCAACTCGTGGTAGAGCAGATATTTATTGATGCTCTCGTGAGAATTGGGACCAGTTACTCAGGAGTGGCCAAGAGTTAGTTATTTATTATTCTGTCTATAACTAAGACGAACCGAAATTCCACGGTGAACTGATTATGTGAAGTTCAGATTAAGTGAGGGTAGCTCACTTAATAAGAGGGTAACTCCCTTTATAAACTTGACGTTAAATAAAGTTAAAAGAAAGTTAAATGACCGTCATGACAATACTCCTCCGTCATAACAATACAAGCGAAAATGACATCATTTTATACATTGCTGAAAAAGGCTTATGCCAGCTGTGCCTCTCGCTCAGACTATCTGTCTTGGCTTTATCTCCAATTAGCCATGGATTGATGGCAACTTGACTTTAATTCAACTTGATTTATTTCAGCTTGATTTAATTCAACTTTATTTATTTAATTAGACTTTGTAGAATAATGTGTACCATTTCATTTCTGTGTTCTTATTTCCAGTGGAGACGAGTTCTTGTTTATGGCGGAGTGCATCTGTTTTTTTTAGGGTTTTCAAGCTCTTCTTCGAAAATCCCATGGTAAAATTATAGTTTAAGGACTTCTTGCTATCTTGGGAAGTAGTTGCGTTAGTTGAATTGAACTTTCAGGAATGAATCCAGGGCCAAAAATATATCCCGGGAGTAATAGCCAAGCTATTATGTCCCCCCTTTTCTTATTTCTAGGGGATAGAAAGTTGCATACATGACAGGTTTATACCAATCTGAATTACAATAAAAAAAGTTTTACCTTGATTTTTAAATTTTCAATCGGTTTTTCATTGACTTAACGTCTTTACAGACATCTAAAACCTTATAAATTGGGACTTGGCAAAAGGTAAGAGGCTCAAATCACATTTTTATGCCTCATTTAAGCAGAAAATGTATTTATAACACAGAGCAGGGCCGTATCCTGGGTTTTTTTCGGGGGAAGGGGTGTTTTCTCGATGCGGTTTTACAAAAAAGCTTTTAAAAACGCAGCAAAAACTTGTTATTATGTATTTTCATTGTGTTTTTACGAGTTGGACAAAATTGGGGGGGAGGGTAAAACTCCCTTCCCATTGGATACAGTCTTGACACAAGACCTTTTAGAGACCATCTAAGGTCATTGCCCTCTGGAGAGAGATGAAGTCGAGATACGTGTTTCAAACATCTTTCCAGGAGATCATTAAGGCTCCTGAGAGTTGAATTAACCTAATTCAACAACATTCCAAAATAACAAAAAAAAACTAAACTAGAATTTTACCCCAGTGTCAAATTGCAATTCTTTCAGATTTTAAAATTTATTTAAAACATCTTATTTTTATTTTTTGGTGATAATATGATGCAGTGCCGTAGCGAGTGTGTTACCTCCCAGATCATGATGTAAAGCTATGTTGCCTCTGTAAAATTCTGGTCAGTAGTAAGGACTAATAACCCAAGCAGAGGGCAGTTCCCTGATTATTAGGACTAGCCGAAAATTGGCAATTCCCTGAAAAAATGAAGTAAACAACGAAAAACTTATACATTCACCAATTAGTATAATCCCAACTAATAATCTGCTTCTAGACATGAGTACAAAAATCCAAGTTCAAGCAACGAGGTAATTATAAGGACTGCCTATGCTAATAATGTCCAATATAATCAAAAAACGCCATAAGGTGGACACAAAATTAAAGCAAATGATGCTACATTTTATGCTTGCTCAAGTTTTGCAAATAAAGAAGGACCCGTTAATATCGTGAGAAAATCAATAGTGACCGCTTGGCAGTGTTATAATTGCAGCCAATTCATAAAAAGTAGTTTCCTGTGAACAAAAAGAAACACTTCCCTTACCAAGAGGAAAACATGCATTTTCTCCAAGCTGTCTAATGCGAATTGAACAAGGAAAAAACGTATAGCCTACAGAAGAGTGGTAAAAAATGGTACTTATAAGGGCCGTATCCGGAATTTTTTTCGGGGAGGGGGGGGGGGGGAGTACAAAAGAATTTTTTCGGGTAGGATTTTACAAAAAAAAGCATAAAGAATTTGTTTATATTCATTTTTGTTAGGTTTTTTAAGAGTTGGACAAGCCTTTCAGGTGGGGGGGGGGGGGTTAAACCCCCTAACCCCCTGGATACGATCTTGGTAAATATGTATTATGCCAAACACAGTCAATAACTGAAGTTAGGTTAATCATAATGAAACATACCAGCACATGATGGTAATATAATAATTTAGTTTATATGTTAACATAATTTGGGCTATATATTTGCACATTAGGGTGGTGGGGGAAAGTAAACTAACCTTACCCACCCTCCCCCCAATGTGCAAATATATAGCCCAACATATAAAATTCCAATACATTCCGTCACCCGTCATTTGTCTGTGTGGCTATGAAACCGGCTTTCTGAGATCTTACATTCAACAAACTTCTCGACTGTGTTTGGTATAATACACAAGTACTGTAAGTAGATGCGGGGTAAATTAGTCGAGTGTTTGGTAAATTTGCTAGGTGATTCCGCTTTATTCTTTCCAAATATACGACGTAACATTTTCTACCGTCGCCATTGCACCCCCTTCCTCTTATGCCTTATTTCTGATTTTTTTTTGTTTTTCTAATTCTCAATGTGAACCAACCGTATAAGAGAAATAAGAACAAAAAATAAAGCAAAAGAACAAAATTACCAGCAATGTGGTTCCGGATGTTCTTATGTCACACAGTGATACAGCTTATTTTTTTAAAGTTTTTGGTCTTAATTGACTAGGCCAAGGAGATTTCTTGGTCCAATATATAGGCCTTGTTAGTTTAAGCCAGTAAGAGAAACCTCAATTTTTGGTCAAGTTTCTGGCGTAAAAAATTGATAAAACCCAATTTTTGAGGTCCAGGTTTCTGGCGTAAAAAATTGATAAAACCCAATTTTTGAAATTGTTGAGGTTGGAAGGTTGTTTTTCAAGGTTTTTATATTTATTTAGATCCCTTTACCCAAGCAATTAAAGATCCACATTTAACGCTTGGGTGTAAAAAACTTTCGCTATTTTCTTGGCGTCTTTTTGCTGTGAATAACTCTATTTTCAATTCTTTGGGGCAGTCCACTTGTCCCGAGAACTTCTGATATACCTTTCAAGTTAGCATAAAAATAGAATTGTATTGTCAATTTTCGACATGGGGAGAGGGGCTCGTTTCACCAACCTGAAAATTTACCGGCACACTGGGGTTCCCTTGACCTTGGGACTTACAAGTAGAGATGGGGGTACCAGCCCCATTGCTCACCCCTGCTGCCATCTACAATTTAGTTTAATGCTGACGGGACATAATTTATTCAAGGATTATCGATCGGGGGTCAAGGTCAATCGATCTGTTGTTGTTTGGCCACGTGTAATGACATGAGGGGTGATTTACATAATCGATGGGGAAATTATTGGTTCACGAAGGGGGGAATTAAGAAACAAACATGACTTCATTATTGTTTGGCTAACCTAACCTGTGAACTTGATTTACATAATCGGCGGGGAAATTGTTGATTCACGAAGAGGGAATTAAGAAACATTAAGGCTTCTTTAATCTTAGGTCTGAGGGATAAACGTTCTTTAGGACAGAGAGAAAAATTAATATTCTATTTTTAAATAGGGCTTCATTGATCTTTAGTGTCAGGAATCATAAATGACATCACTTGTTATCTTGGAATTATGCGGGAGTCTAAAGAGATAGAAATTCTATTTTTAAATACGGCTTCACGGAGCTTTAAGTCGGAGAGGTAAATTGATATTCTAACGAAACCATAATAGTTTAGCTAGGAACATTTATGAGATGAAGAGATTAACGTAGGAAAGGGTTTCCTAGAAATTTGAAATGTGAAAGCACAGAGATGCCAAAAAACAAAAGGAACACACAGAAATTACTTTTAGGGGATTATTTGGGCGAAACGGTTTTAGACAGGTTATGGAATTATTTCGGCGAAACCGTTAGAGACGTTTTAAAAGATGATTTTACAAAGGGTTTTAGAAGAGGTTTTGAGTGTGGTCGCTATAGTAAACAAGTTCTATTTGAACAGTGTCGTGAGGTCCTCTACCCAACCCCAAAGGGCCCCGATCGCCCTACACCGATCCAAAGGGTTCCAATCCCCATACCCCAATCCAGAAGGAACCCCCCGGTTCCCAAAGGTTCCCAGGGCTCCCACCGGCCCCCCAGACCCTCAAAGGCCCACCCCGGGCCCCCCAAAGGCCCATCGAGCTCCCAAAGGACCAACGGGATCCCAAAGGCCCTCCACCGGTCCCCAAATGTCCCCCAGGCCCCCAACTGCCCCCCCGGACCCCCAAAGGCCCTCCCTGTGCCCCAAAGACCCTCCCCCGGCCCCCAAAGGTCCACCGGGCTCCCAAAGGACCAATCGGTCCTCAAGTGCCCCCCAGACCCCCAAAGGCCTTCCCTGTGCCCCAAAGGCCTCCCCCGGTCCCCAAAGATCCCCCGGGCCAGAGAAGCGCCGCCGGGATGCGCCGTGGGCCAGGAAAGCGCCGCAGGATGTGCCGCAGGGATGCGCCGTGGGTCAGGAAAGCACCACAGGGGATGCGCCGCAGGGAGGTTAGGTTAGGTACCTATGATTTGGGATGGGTGGATTGCTACTTTTGACTTTTCTGAGCTGGATTTCTTAGCCTATCATAGGTTTTTGTTGTCTGAAACCTATAGTTTGGGATGACTAGTTTGCTATTTTTGACTTTTCTGAGCTAGGTTTCTTAGCCGTTCATAGGTGAGTGTTGTCTGAAACCTATGATTTGGGATATGTAATTTGCTATTTCCAACTTTTCATAACCAGATTTCTTAGTCTTTCGTAGGTGTGTGGTGTCTGAAACCTATGATTTGGGATGTGTGGGTTGCTATTTTTGACTTTTCTGAGTTGGATTTCTTAGTCTTTCATAGGTGTGTGGTGTCTGAAACCTATGATTTGGGATGTGTAGTTTGCTATTTTCGACTTTTCTGAGCTGGATTTCTTAGCCTTTCATAGGTATGTGTTGTCAGGAAATTATGATTTGGGATGTATAGTTTGCTATTTCAGGCTTTTCTGAGCTAAGGTTTTCTAGTATTTCGTAGGTGAATGTTGTCTGAAACCAATAGTTTGGGATGAGTAGTTTGCTATTTTTGACTTTTCTGAGCTAGGTTTCTTAGTCTTTCGTTGGTGTGTGTTGACTGAAACCTATGATTTGGGATATGTAGTTTGCTATTTTGACTTTTCTGAGCTGGATTTCTTAGTCTTTCATAGGTGTGTGTTGTCTGAAACCTATGATTTGGGATGGGTGGATTGCTACTTTTGACTTTTCCGAGCTGGATTTCTTAGCCTATCATAGGTTTTTGTTGTCTGAAACCTATAGTTTGGGATGACTAGTTTGCTATTTTTGACTTTTCTGAGCTAGGTTTCTTAGCCGTTCATAGGTGAGTGTTGTCTGAAACCTATGATTTGGGATATGTAATTTGCTATTTCCGACTTTTCATAACCGGATTTCTTAGTCTTTCGTAGGTGTGTGGTGTCTGAAACCTATGATTTGGGATGTGTGGGTTGCTATTTTTTGACTTTTCTGAGCTGGAATTCTTAGCCATTCATAGGTGTGTGTTGACTGAAACCTATGATTTGGGATGGTTAATTTGCTATTTTTGACTTTTCTGAGCTAGATTTCTTAGCCTATCATATGTGTGTCCTTTCAGAAAATTATGATTTGGGAGGTGTAGTTTGCTTTTTGGACTTTTCAGAGCTAGGATTCTTAGTCACTCATAGGTGTTTGTTGTCTGAAACTTCGAGTTTGGGATGAGTAGTTGGCTATTTCAGACTTTTCTGAGCTAAGGTTTCTTAGTATTTCGTAGGTGAATGCTGTCTGAAACTTATGATTTGGGATATGTAAATTACTATTTCGGGCTTTTCTGAGTTGGATTTCTTAGTCTTTCATAGGTGTGTGGTGTCTGAAACCTATGATTTGGGATGTGTAGTTTGCTATTTTCGTCTTTTCTGAGCTGGATTTCTTAGCCTTTCATAGGTATGTGTTGTCAGAACATTATGATTTGGGATGTGTAGTTTGCTATTTCAGGCTTTTCTGATCTAAGGTTTTCTAGTATTTCGTAGGTGAATGTTGTCTGAAACCAATAGTTTGGGATGAGTAGTTTGCTATTTTTGACCTTTCTGAGCTAGGTTTCTTAGTCTTTCGTTGGTGTGTGTTGACTGAAACCTATGATTTGGGATATGTAGTTTGCTATTTTTGACTTTTCTGAGCTGGATTTCTTAGTCTTTCATAGGTGTGTGTTGTCTGAAACCTATGATTTGGGATGGGTGGATTGCTACTTTTGACTTTTCTGAGCTGGATTTCTTAGCCCTTCATAGGTGTTTGTTGCCTGAAACCTATAGTTTGGGATGACTAGTTTGCTATTTTTGACTTTTCTGAGCTAGGTTTCTTAGCCGTTCATATGTGAGTGTTGTCTGAAACCTATGATTTGGGATATGTAATTTGCTATTTCTGAGTTTTCATAACCGGATTTCTTAGTCTTTCGTAGGTGTGTGGTGTCTGAAGCCTATGATTTGGGGTGTGTGGGTTGCTATTTTTTGACTTTTCTGAGCAGGATTTCTTAGCCATTCGTAGGCGTGTGTTGACTGAAACCTATGATTTGGGATGGTTAATTTGCTATTTTTGACTTTTCTGAGCTAGATTTCTTAGCCTTTCATAGGTGTGGCCTTTCAGAAAATTATGATTTGGGAGGTATAGTTTGCTTTTTGGACTTTTCAGAGCTAGGATTCTTAGCCACTCATAGGTGTTTGTTCTCTGAAACTTCGAGTTTGGGATGAGTAGTTGGCTATTTCAGACTTTTCTGAGCTAAGGTTTCTTAGTATTTCGTAGGTGAATGTTGTCTGAAACTTATGACTTGGGATATGTAAATTACTATTTCGGGCTTTTCTGAGTTGGATTTCTTAGTCTTTCATAGGTGTGTGATGTCTGAAACATATGATTGGGAATGTGTAGTTTGCTATTTTCGACTTTTCTGAGCTAGGTTTCTTAGCCTTTCATAGGTATGTGTTGTCAGAAAATTATGATTTGGGATGTGTAGTTTGCTATTTCAGGCTTTTCTGAGCTAAGGTTTCCTAGTATTTCGTAGGTGGATGTTGTCTGAAACCAATAGTTTGGGATGAGTAGTTTGCTATTTTTGACTTTTCTGAGCTAGGTTTCTTAGTCTTTCGTTGGTGTGTGTTTACTGAAACCTATGATTTGGGATATGTAGTTTGCTATTTTTGACTTTTCTGGGCTGGATTTATTAGCCTTTCATAGGTGTGTGTTGACTGAAACCTATGATTGAGATGAGTGGTTTGCTATTTTTGTCTTTTCTGAGCTAGTTTTCTTAGCCGTTCATAGGTGTTTGTTGTCTGAAACCTATAGTTTGGGATGATTAGTTTGCTATTTTTGACTTTTTTGAGCTAGGTTTCTTAGCCGTTCATAGGTGAGTGTTGTCTGAATCCTATGATTTGGGATATGTAAATTACTATTTCGGGCTTTTCTAAGCTAGATTTCTTAGTCTTTCGTTGGTGTGTGTTGTCTGAAACCTATGATTTTGGATGGATGGATTGCTACTTTTGACTTTTCTGAGCTGGATTTCTTAGCCTTTCATAGGTGTTTGTTGTCTGAAACCTATAGTTTGGGATGACTAGTTTGCTATTTTTGACTTTTCAGAGCTAGATTTCTTAGCCTTTCATAGGTGTGTCCTTTCAGAAACCTATGATTTGGGTTATGTAGTTTGCTATTTTTGACTTTTCTGGGCTGGATTTATTAGCCTTTCATAGGTGTGTGTTGACTGAAACCTATGATTGAGATGATTGGTTTGCTATTTTTGTCTTTTCTGAGCTAGTTTTCTTCACACAAAAACTTACACACACACACACACACACACACACACGTCAAAACTTACACACACAAAAGCTTAGACACACAAAAACTTACACACACACACACACAAAAACTTACACCCACACGCAAAAACTTACACCCACACGCAAAAACTTACATGCACACAAAAACTTACATGTACACAAAAACTTACACACACACTAAAACTTACACACACACACAAAACCATACACGCACACACAAAAACTTACACACACACATGAAAACTTATGCACACACACACACACACACACACACACACACACATACACACAAAAAACTTACACATGCACACGAAAACTTACATGCACATAAAAACTTACATCCACACAAAAACTTACACACACACAAAATCTTACACACACACACAAAAACTTACACACACACACGAAAACTTACACACACACACGAAAACTTACACACACACACACACAAAAACTTACACACACACACATGAAAACTTACACACACACACACACGAAAACTTACACACACATGCCAAAACTTACACGCACACAAAAACTTACACACACACACACACACACACAAAAACTTACACATGCACACGAAAACTTACATGCACACAAAAACTTACACACACACACACACACACACACACACACACACACACACACACACACACACACACACACACACACACACACACACACACACACACACACACACACACCACACACACACACACACACACACACACACACACACACACACACACACACACACACACACACACAAAACTCACACACACACACACACACACGAAAACTTACACACACACGCCAAAAACTTACACACACACAAAAACTTACACACACACACACAAAAAAAACTTACACATGCACATGAAAACTTACATGAACACAAAAACTTACACACACACACACACACACACACACACACACACACACACACACACACACACACACACACACACAAACTCACACACACACACACACACACGAAAACTTACACACACACGCCAAAACTTGCACACACACAAAAACTTACACACACACACACACACACACAAAAAAACTTACACATGAACACAACAAAAACTCACACACACACGCACAAAAACTTACAAACACACACACACACACAAAACTTACACACACACACACACGAAAACTCACACACATACGCCAAAACTAACATAGCAAAATAGCAAACTACACATTCCCAATCATATGTTTCAGACATCACACACCTATGAAAGACTAAGAAATCCAACTCAGAAAAGCCCGAAATAGTAATTTACATATCCCAAATCATAAGTTTCAGACAGCATTCACCTACGAAATACTAAGAAACCTTAGCTCAGAAAAGTCTGAAATAGCCAACTACTCATCCCAAACTCGAAGTTTCAGACAACAAACACCTATGAGTGACTAAGAATCCTAGCTCTGAAAAGTCCAAAAAGCAAACTACACCTCCCAAATCATAATTTTCTGAAAGGACACACATATGATAGGCTAAGAAATCTAGCTCAGAAAAGTCAAAAATAGCAAATTAACCATCCCAAATCATAGGTTTCAGTCAACACACACCTATGAATGGCTAAGAAATCCAGCTCAGAAAAGTCAAAAAATAGCAACCCACACATCCCAAATCATAGGTTTCAGACACCACACACCTACGAAAGACTAAGAAATCCGGTTATGAAAAGTCGGAAATAGCAAATTACATATCCCAAATCATAGGTTTCAGACAACACTCACCTATGAACGGCTAAGAAACCTAGCTCAGAAAAGTCAAAAATAGCAAACTAGTCATCCCAAACTATAGGTTTCAGACAACAATAACCTATGATAGGCTAAGAAATCCAGCTCAGAAAAGTCAAAAGTAGCAATCCACCCATCCCAAATCATAGGTTTCAGACAACACACACCTATGAAAGACTAAGAAATCCAGCTCAGAAAAGTCAAAAATAGCAAACTACATATCCCAAATCATCAGTTTCAGTCAACACACACCAACGAAAGACTAAGAAACCTAGCTCAGAAAAGTCAAAAATAGCAAACTACTCATCCCAAACTATTGGTTTCAGACAACATTCACCTACGAAATACTAGAAAACCTTAGCTCAGAAAAGCCTGAAATAGCAAACTATACATCCCAAATCATAATTTCCTGACAACACATACCTATGAAAGGCTAAGAAATCCAGCTCAGAAAAGTCGAAAATAGCAAACTACACATCCCAAATCATAGGTTTCAGACACCACACACCTATGAAAGACTAAGAAATCCAACTCAGAAAAGTCAAAAATAGCAACCCACACATCCCAAATCATAGGTTTCAGACAACACTCACCTATGAACGGCTAAGAAACCTAGCTCAGAAAAGTCAAAAATAGCAAACTAGTCATCCCAAACTATAGGTTTCAGACAACAAAAACCTATGATAGGCTAAGAAATCCAGCTCAGAAAAGTCAAAAGTAGCAATCCACCCATCCCAAATCATAGGTACCTAACCTAACCTCCCTGCGGCGCATCCCCTGTGGCGCTTTCCTGACCCGCGGCGCATCCCTGCGGCACATCCTGCGGCGCTTTCCTGGCCCACGGCGCATCCCGGCGGCGCTTCTCTGGCCCGGGGGATCTTTGGGGACCGGGGGAGGGCCTTTGGGGCACAGGGAGGGCCTTTGGGGGTCTGGGGGCACTTGAGGACCGATTGGTCCTTTGGGAGCCCGGTGGACCTTTGGGGGCCGGGGGAGGGTCTTTGGGGCACAGGGAGGGCCTTTGGGGGTCCGGGGGGCAGTTGGGGGCCTGGGGGACATTTGGGGACCGGTGGAGGGCCTTTGGGACCCCGTTGGTCCTTTGGGAGCTCGATGGGCCTTTGGGGGGCCCGGGGTGGGCCTTTGAGGGTCTGGGGGGCCGGTGGGAGCCCTGGGAACCTTTGGGGACCGGGGGGTTCCTTCTGGATTGGGGTATGGGGATTGGAACCCTTTGGATCGCTGTAGGGCGATCGGGGCCCTTTGGGGTTGGGTAGAGGACCTCACGACACTGTTCAAATAGAACTTGTTTACTATAACGACCACACTCAAAACCTCTTCTAAAACCCTTTCTAAAATCATCTTTTAAAACGTCTCTAACGGTTTCGCCGAAATAATTCCATAACCTGTCTAAAACCGTTTCGCCCAAATAATCCCCTAAAAGTAATTTCTGTGTGTTCCTTTTGTTTTTTGGCATCTCTGTGCTTTCACATTTCAAATTTCTAGGAAACCCTTTCCTACGTTAATCTCTTCATCTCATAAATGTTCCTAGCTAAACTATTATGGTTTCGTTAGAATATCAATTTGCCTCTCCGACTTAAAGCTCCGTGAAGCCGTATTTAAAAATAGAATTTCTATCTCTTTAGACTCCCGCATAATTCCAAGATAACAAGTGATGTCATTTATGATTCCTGACACTAAAGATCAATGAAGCCCTATTTAAAAATAGAATATTAATTTTTCTCTCTGTCCTGAAGAACGTTTATCCCTCAGACCTAAGATTAAAGAAGCCTTAATGTTTCTTAATTCCCTCTTCGTGAATCAACAATTTCCCCGCCGATTATGTAAATCAAGTTCACAGGTTAGGTTAGCCAAACAATAATGAAGTCATGTTTGTTTCTTAATTCCCCCCTTCGTGAACCAATAATTTCCCCATCGATTATGTAAATCACCCCTCATGTCATTACACGTGGCCAAACAACAACAGATCGATTGACCTTGACCCCCATTAGACTCGATCGATAATCCTTGAATAAATTATGTCCCGTCAGCATTAAACTAAATTGTAGATGGCAGCAGGGGTGAGCAATGGGGCTGGTACCCCCATCTCTACTCTTACAGATGCATGTTTCAAGCTGTAAACCAATATATTTTTTCATTTTTTTTCACATACTAGAGTTTCTTTGGCGCAGGTGCTTGCGGGTTTAAGCTTCAAACTCATCAGAGCTAAGAAGTTTTTGGCCTATTGCCAGGCTCCCTAACATTGTCCTCCAACAAAGAAACCTAAAGTCCTCTTCGCCAAGGGAACAATTCCTAAAAGTTTCAACCTGATTAAAAATCCTGTTTTCTGGCCTATTTTTGATGGTCCATACAGGGGCAGATCCAGGATTTTTTAGGGGGGCGCAAAATAGGTTGATCCGATAAATAAAAATTCAGGAGGGGGGGGGCGCAAAATAGGTTGATCCAATAACCTTGCTTAGGAGCAAGTTTAATTAACGCAAACTTGAGTTAATTAAGTAAATTACACTAATTTAGACTACGCTAGGGGAGGAGGGCACACGCCCCCCTCGCCCCCTGGATCTGCCACTGGGTCCATACCCCAACCTAAGGATTTTTTTCCACTTTAGGGTTCCCTCTTTCAAGGGACTTCAGAATTTGATTTTCGGTCCCTTTGGAAGAAAAAGTTATGGATTTGTTTCCGACAACTGAATTTTTAAAAACCACTTTTGGGCCCATAGAGGGGGGGGGATATGCCACAAACCTAAATTTTATAATATACTACCTAGCCCGTCGCGTGTCGCTGCAGACACGAAAGAAAGGAAATTACAGGACACAAAATTTGGAACCGGCGTATTCTCCCCTGGCGTATTCCCCTCCGGAAAATTTTCCCGGTGTATTCCCACCACAGAACACCCCCCCCCCTCTACCAACGCAAAATACCCCACAGATAACTCACCCTCCAAAATAGTTTTTTTATGTTTAAATACATTGTATACTTTTCTTGAAATACATTTAAACATTGTGTGTAGGAAAAGAGGGAAAATACCATTAAAAATCGGTGAAAACAAAGCTCCTGGTAGTACTCGTTACCAATCATTCCCCAGGAATCCCCTGGCCAGGCCCATGAGGCCCTTGCCAGGTAAAATGTGAATGCAATATTTATACATGTCCAGGAATCACAGCTATAGGGATGTCAACCCCCGCAGCCCCCAGAGCAAGGGCTGTAAGTTAGGCAATTCGTTCATTGTTTTCACATAGTATATGTTATTGATAAAGGTATGCCTGTTTGACCTTTTCTTTCTAAAAGGACGAAGGCTTTCAGGTGACCTTTCAGAGAATATTCAGGGGAGTGTTGAACTAGATCAAACACATTGTGTGTATACGGGTTGTCAAAAGGGCGCAACTCGGGAAAGACTAAATATATAAAATTGGAACATTCAGGAAATGATAAGTGAGATGATCAAGATCAATTGACTAAAAAGGCTATATTTGCACGACACTACTACTACTACAGCTACCACCACTATTACTGCTACACACTACTACTACTACCACACTACTGCATCTACAATATTGACGCTAAATTTGAACTAAATCAAAAGACACTCTGTGCATGTACATTATCAAAAGATCATATTTTAAGAATGGATTTGGGTATTAAATTGAAACTTTCAGAGAATGTTGAAAGGGGAAGATCAATTGACCAAAAGGCAATATGGGCACGCTACTACTAATACTGCTACCACTCCTACCAAAGGCGGATCCAGGATTTTTTTTCGGGGGGGGGGGGTTACTAATTTTTGTTTTTTCGGGGGGGGGGGGGGGGTACTAATTTTTGACTCAGTTTTCGACTAATTTTACTAATTTTACCGAGGTTTTACTAATTTTCGACTTATTTTCGACTCGGTCAAAAATTTCGGGGGGGGGGGGGGGTTCAAACCGGGTAAACCCCCCCCCCTGGATACGGCCTTGAGTCCTACATTTAATATTAATCCTACTACTACTATTCTTACTTCGACAACTGCTTCTATTGCAACTACTTGTAAGGCTAAGAGCATTAAAATCAAAGTTTCAAGAAGTTGGACAACCCCCATGCTTTTCAAGACCAGAACATAGTTTGCACTTTACTGAAAGCAAAATATATTTGAAGCGTTTTCACTTTTTTGAATTTAATAAACAAATTAAGACTTAATGAATAAATACCAGTATATATATATATATATATATATATATATATATATATATATATATATATATATATATATATATATATATATTATATATATATATATATATATATATATATATATATATATATATATATATATATATAATATATATATATATATATATATATATATTATATATATATATATATATATATATATATATTATATATATATATATATATATATATATATATATATATATATATATATATATATATATATATATATATATATATATATATATATATATTATATATATATATATATATATATATATATATATATATATATATATATATATATATATATATATATATATATATATATATATATATATATATATATATTAAACTGACAATCCACAGTCATTTTTTTTCATTAAAATGCGAATTATGTTCTAGTCTTGACAAGGCATGGGGGTTTTCAGCCCTACTCGTGTTAATTATGCTCGTTTTGAGTTTGACTTGGTTATTTATTGTAATTTCTATGCGTTGTGGGTTTCATTTATTTATTGATGGTGATTTGTGGCAGTTGTACTTGCGGAAAATTATTTGATTTTCTGTTCGGTTTTGGTTTAATAGTGCCTTTTACTTTTCTTTGAAAAATTGTCTTGTGGAAAAGGTTTGTTAAATTATTTTTCTGTTCGCTTTTTAGTGACGTAGTCTTTTTCATGAATAAAAAATAATACTGAATATTTTTTTTTTTTTTCTATAAGAATCCATAGTTTGGCTTGCTATTTGTGTCTTGAAGAAACCTTTTCTATCATTTTTAATACTGACGCAAATAGTATTGTTTAATTTAGTTTTATACCCCCTCAAGTTGACCTGAAAAATAAAACTTAATACCATTTCCAAAACATTCTATCTATGTTATTTGACAACCTGGATACACTTACATTGTTTTGATTTATTCAAATTGTAAAAGCAGAACTAGTAATATTAGTAGCCCTGAAAGTTTTTCCTGGAAAAATTGCATACCTCTGGGGGGTTGACATAGCCAATTTCCATAGACAGATAGTTACTGCATCGTTTTACTATGCTCCACAAAATGCCTGTCTCAAAATTTGATTGGATGTGTTTGAAAAATGAATGGGCTTGGGAGGAGGAAAGCTTGCCCTCCAATCACTAATCAATTCTAATCGAATTAGCTCCTTTAAAAGCTTCAATGATGTTGCTAGCTATTATAGAGCAGCGCTGCCTATGATAATGATACTGCTTTTGCCCTTTTGAGCACCTGCATACATATAGTATCTTCGTTTAATTGAAACTTCCCCTAAACGTCCCCTAAAAGTTTCACCTTAATGCCCTTAGAGTCATTAGTTAGAGTAACTGTAGTTTTGTATTAATAGTATACACATAATACTGATCTGGCTAGTTCAAAATCCACCACAACTTACCCTGAAAGGTCTAATTTAATAGTGTAAGCCGTTCTGAGTTTGATTTGTCACCTTTTTGAAAATCTACCCGCTCATAATTTGTTTTCATTTAGTTCAACATCCGCCAAAATACTCCTCGAATATTAAGAACTTGTGCAACAAAACTACTGTTCATAGAAAATTTCGGCTAAATAATCAAATCTTGCCCGAAATTTGACTTAAAATCGAATATTTGAATTTCCAAGCAGAAAACTGAAAACGCGGGAAGCTACCAACCAATTTACAAGTTTTGGGCAATACACTTTAACATCAATAAATAACTTTCAATTTCCCTTCTAATGAACATCTTGCATTATCCAGGGAAAATACGGGTGGGACTTATCCGGTGGAAGCGGTTCGCGGGGAAAGGGGATACGCCGTGGGGGGTGGGGGTTCAGGAGGAGAATACACCGGAGGGAAGTATTTCTAGATCCACAAAAATTATAATTATAACTAAGCAACATGACAAAATTACGTTGCTTTGGCAGTGTAAAGAATTACATCAGCCTTTGGTTTGTTTTGCCAAAAAAGGTGTTTTGGAGGAACATTTTAATTCTATTATTTCGCCATCACCCAAATCCGAGTTTTAATAGGGTACAGTATACTCTAAACCAGAAATATCCAGCCCTTGAAAAATCCCTCTCCCCTCCCCCCCTCCCCCTGACAATCATACTTTCGAAAATGTTCCCCACATGTAAAATAACAATCTTATTTTTAAATTTAAAAGTATTTGAAAATTAAGTAAGGATTATTAACTTTACCCGTCAGGTGTTTATGCGCGAAAAGTATTCGAGAGATTAAGGGGGCCTTGAGGGGGGATTTTATACCTAAGACTTTCGCGAGATTATAATCAGTAAATTCTTAAAGTTTCTTGGCGATTGGTTGAGCAGTGTACTTTGAATTTAAAATAACTAATCTGGGTATTAGATTAGGAATCCAAATTTTTAATTCTAACGATTACACCATGGGGCATCGAACAATTCCTATAAAGAAAATGAAAATTCAAAAAATGTGAATAAATTGAGCGGAAGCAACTGTGTAAACGTTTATTCATAATTTTGTGGATGCAAGAGTTCATTTTTAATGAGTTTTTTAAGGTTCGTTTTTGTTCTTTAGGTTTTATTCATTGTTTCTTTTGCTTTTTTTTTCATTTGATCGACGTAAGAAGCGGACTATGTTATCTGATTACAATTATCATCTTTCAAAATAGTCTAAGTGGCTCAATTCCTTCAAGAAAAATGTTGACTTTTTCATCTTAGTGCCATCTATTTCAAGTATTTGTCTTCAGAGGCTTCTAATTCCATACAGCTTGAAAAATATTCGAAAGATTAAGAGAGCAATGGGGGGGGGGTCTCACATCTTAACCCTCGGCAAAATTGTATTCGACAACTTCTTATAGTTTCTTGGCGATCGGAAGAACAGTATAGAATAGAATAGAATTTATTGACACCAAAGCCCAAAGGGTGGTCACAAAAACAAAGACACTTTCATACAAACATAAATTGGCACAAAAGTATAATCTAGGCTAATGAAATATCACCCTCACCCCTAATCTTCAAAAAAATAAACCTTTTTCTATGCTCTATACCCATCGTCAGGAACCTTCCGAATCTCTTTATACCTCCCATATCTTTCCTTGCTAATAAATGTATTACCTCATCTCTCTCCCAAGCCTCAACCCCAAACAATTCTTTCCTTAAATCTTTTAATTCACTACATTTCCCCACAAAATGAACCAAATTTTCCTCTTTCTCGCACATGGGACAGAAGTAAGGACCAGAAGCTTGCCTAACCCCTCCCAGATACTTCCTTCTCTCACCTAGTGGTAACCCATCTGACCTAACACAAGCAATCAACTTTTGTTGCCTCTTTTGAAGCCCCGCCTTAAAATACAATTCTTCTCCCCACTGCTCCTTAGCCTTTGCATATAACTCCAGTGATCGGGTCTCATTCACTCGCACATGCCACACCTAGATCTCCTGGTCCCTTAACCTCTCCCTGACCCTATTTGCAACTGCTCCTTCCTTTAATCCAATCCTTAGCCCACCATTCCATAGCTCTGAAAATCCACAATCTTCCAATATCTTTTTTATTTGAGATGGCCACGTATCACTCTTTGGGATCCTCAGAGCTTCTAAATATGCTGCTTTTGTTATCCTTACTCTGCGCATACTCAGGATTTTCTCTCATAGTCTTATCATCCCTACTAGCCTATCACTTCTTAAAGAAAATAAACCTAGATCTCCTCTCAATACTAAACTATTAGTTGAAAAATATAGACCTAAAACTTTCTTAAAATACTGAATCTTCTCTATCGTCTCACCAGCTATGTATCCCTAAACTTCAGATCCATAATGCATAGCCGATTCAATCTTTACCTAAAATTATTTGAAAAAAACTACGTTTTCTAAAGAGTTAAAGAGGCTGAGTTACAAGGTCGAACCTTAAAACGTACAGGGATTAGGAGGCACAGTTGGGGGGCTGCCGCCCCCCAAACCCCCCGCTTTCGCAGCCTTTAAATAAAAAAAAAAAATTTTAAACTGAAAGTAAGGAGCGACATTAAATCTTAGAACGAACAGAAATTATTCCGTATATGAAAGAGGCTGTGCCCTCCTCAGCGCCTCGCTCTTTACGCTAAAGTTTGACTTTCTCACAACTCTTTTTTTAAACAATAAAAACTATAGCGTAAAGAGTGAGGCGTTGAGGAGGGCACAGCCTCTTTCATATACGGAATAATTTCTGTTCGTTCTAAGATTTAATGTCGCTCCTTACTTTCAGTTTAAAACATTTTTTTTTTATTTAAAGGCTGCGAAAGCGGGGGGTTTGGGGGGCGGCAGCCCCCCAACTGTGCCTCCTAATCCCTGTACGTTTTAAGGTTCGACCTTGTAACTCAGCCTCTTTAACTCTTTAGAAAACGTAGTTTTTCTCAAATAATTTCTGCACGTTTTTGTACAGTTTATTACTTATTATTGCTTGACTAACTGTTAGCTGATCATGTCAGGAGTTAAAGTTGGGGGGCTGCCGCCCCCCAAACCCCCGCTCTTGAACATTCTTGTGTTAAGGCTTTTAATTCCTGAATACTCAAATCACGTCGTACAGGGTGCCTCCTAATCCCTGTACGTTTTAAGGTTCGAACTTGTGACTCAGCCTCTTTAACAGCCCCCCAACTGTGCCTCCTAATCCCTGTACGTTTTAAGGGTTGACCTTGTAACTCAGCCTCTTTAACTCTTTAGAAAACGTAATTTTTTTCAAATAATTTAAAAAAGAAACTGAGTTTATTTTTTAAAGTTTAAATTCAGTATATAAAAAATTTGCTCTGACGATGAATCGAACCCGGGTTTTCCGCCTGACAGTCTGGAGTATCAACCGCTGGACTAAACAGACACAATTGTAATTGTTTTTTAGTAAATTGAAGCTATTTTCGACGCAAGCAAATTCCCACGAAACTTGATATTTGGTTTTTGGAAAACAGGGAAGGAGTGATCAGATTGAGCTGAAATTTCGAGGATAAACTCCCAGACCCCAGGAAAGCTTATCCTCTAAATTTCAGCCCGATCAGACAACGTTAAAGGGGGGTTGTGGGGGGAAAAATTAACATGGGCTATTATAGGAAAACGAGGTTTTTCGTAAATGTAAATTCGGGGGATAATTTTTTCGGTCTGAAAATATCAAAAGGCCCTAACAGGTCAAATTCTGCTTCGAATGAGTCCTCATTCACCCGGATCCGTTGCCAACTGTGGCCTGTAGGCGTGGCTAAGAAAAAAAAAGAAATGAATTTTAAGTGGCTATATTTGGTTTTTTGAAAACAGGGAAGGAGTGATCGGATTGAGCTGAAATTTTGAGGATAAGCTCCCGGGCCCTAGGAAAGCTTAGCCTCTAAATTTCAGCCCAATCAGACAACGTTAAAGGGGGGCGTGGTGGGAGGGTCGAAACTTCCGGCCCAGTTTACCCCATGAAGATAAAGTCGGAGGAGGATGAAATTTTGCACGTTTCTTAGTTTGAGCTCGGGCTACAAAATGCGATCACCGCCGTCTCTCTGCGACCTCTAGGACCTGAAATCGCTTAACATTGTGGTGGGTCGCCTCTTTATAGAGGCACAAGTGTGCCTCCTTGATATCTGCTTATGCATCTTCAAGTTCTGTATGTTTGCCAGTTGGCTAGCAGTCAAAGCCTAGGCGCAGGACTTTCCTTTAGCAAGACTTGCTTCAGCTGCTTTCCAAACTTACCATTTGACGAAAACTTACATCCTAAATACGTAAACTCATCGCTAAAATCTAAATCTGTTTCCTCCCATTTTACTCTATCCCTACTTGTAGTCTTACCCCCTTTTCTAAAAACCATAACTACCGACTTCTTTACATTCAGGCTTAGTTGTTTCCTATCTATATAATCCTTAGTTCTATCCAACAAGAACAGTAAATCCTCTCTAGACTTTGCCACTAGTGCCAGGTCATCTGCGAACATCAGCGTGCATAGTTCACAGACATCTAATGAATACATTGGGGCTCCTTGCTTCCTAAGAAAATCCGGCAAATCATTAATAAAAAACGAAAATAGCCACGGAGACAGGGGGCAACCTTGTTTAACCCCTTTCTAGAAAAAATTACATCTGAAAATTTTCCTGCAACCCTAATAACAAACTTTGTAGCTTCATACATACTTATTAAAATCCTTACAAGTGGGTATGGAAGGCCAATATTTATACAATCCTTCATTAACAGTTCCCTCTTTACATTATCAAATGCCCCTTTTAAATCCAAAAAAGCTACATACAATTTACCTCCCTTATTATTTATATACTTATCAACTAAACACTTTAATGTAAAAATCTGATCAATCGTACTAGTTCCTCTCTGAATCCTGACTGCTCCACGGCTAGCCTTTCAGTTTTCTGGAGCCAACTTCTAAGTCTGTTATCTAATACCTTCGCCATTAGCTTTCCTAGTGTGTTACCTAAATGTATACATCTATAATTTTCATGTACTTTCCTATTCCCTTTCTTAAAAATCGACACTCCTACTGCCAGGTTCCATTCACTTGGCCAAATTCCAGATCGAAGAACTGCTGTAAATATCAAAGAAATAATATACAATGTTACGCTTCTACTATACTTCCATAGAACTGCTGGAACACCATCAGGACCAGGTGCTGAACATCCCTTCATCTCTTTTAAACTTTTCCATGCTTCTTCTACCCTAACTGGTTCGATTAAAGCATCATCTCTTTCCTTCATAGGGCCATAAACTTGATCTTTGATACTCTTCTTCCAATTATCTTAAAATACACACTCATTTTCTGTTGTCTCCTGCCTCTTTAATTCACTCGACCAGGTGGTCCACGGGGGGGCTATCTTTGCTTGTCTCCCTTCTGGTAGAGCTTGAAACCTTCTTCCAAAAAACTTTGCTATCCTTATCCTTTAATGTCTGCTCTATCTCCTTAATATCTTCTTCTTCTTTCATCTTCTTACGCTTTCTTACTACTTTCTTATACTCTCTCCTGATTCTTCGGAATGCGAATAAATTATTATCTAAAGTCCCTGGTCTCTGAAACCTGACTACATCTAACGCTTCTTGTAACCTAGCTTTTAAATTTTTCCGTTCCGTATCCAACTCCCTCTCCTCTGAATTCCTAACCTCAATTTTATCACTTTCTCCTGCTCCTACGCAAATTTCATACACTACCTTGTTCAGTCCCTTTATACTCTCCTCCACCTAACCAATTTTACAAAATTCCTCACACTCTTCTATTAGCTCCCGAGTTCTACCTCTAATTATCCCTTGGTTTACTATCTCTTCTGTCTCCTTAACTATTTTTATCGGTTTTCTAATATAATGATCATTCTTTGTAAATCTACTAATCTCCCCTTATCTTTGCCAACTCCAAACCCTTGTCTCGCATATAGACCTCTGGGACCCAGGAACACTCAGATTAAGAGCAATTGGGACGTGGTCCGACCCTACGCAACCCATCACTCTAAAATTGTAACACATTGGCCACAGATTCAACCCAACCAAACAAGAATCTACCACACTTGGTGACCCAGAAAAACAAGTAAAATTCCCCACTTCTTCATCTTCTCCTAGTCTACCATTCACAATTTCTATTTTTCATTCACACAAAAATTTAAAAGGTTAGATCCCCATTTATTCCTTCTACGGTTCTGGTCCTCACTCTGTCGCTTACCAATTTTTAAATCATTCCAAGGTGATTGGGAAGGATCCCGTGATACATTGCTCCTCCAGTTATCTCCAACTTCCTCAAATTCGCTATCTGAAATCCCAGTATACGCGTTAAAGTCACCTGTAAGAATAAAATAGCTATCACCATACAATTCAATATATTTTCTCATCTCTTTTGATACCAACTCCCAAATATTTTCCTTCATATACAAACTATTCTGTGGTGGTATATAAACAGCTCCTATAACTAGATTTAATTCATTCATTTTTACCTTTAACCACACAACATTCTCAGGCTCACTTTTTAATCTAAAAACCGAGCGGAAATGACTTTCTCTGCATAAAACAGCAACTTCTCCGTACACTCTGTCATTCCTCGATGGTTTTCTTCAAGCACACTCACATATAAACCCTTGAATGCAAATAAAAGAACTTCTCCATGTCTCAGCTAGACCTATAATATCCCACTCATCTAACCTACATAAATCACTTAGTTTCTGATTACTAAATCCCTGAATATTCCAGAAACATATTTTCAAATTCATTGCACCACGGCCCTCAAAATCCTATTCCCTAATTGCCGGATCAAGAATAAACCTATTAGGTTTGTTTCCTCTTGCCAAGCATCTGCTTCTCGTCCGTCTATCCCAGACTCTTCTTCCCGACCCACTCGTTCTCCCTCTTCCCACTCTAGTGCTGGGTTGAAGATTTGCATCTTCCGGTTTTCTCTCCGCCAGTCTTTTTTGAACCCGTAACGGTCTAACTTCCGAATCCACTGGCCCTTGAGACATCATAACCGGCGTCTCTGCCGCTTTGCCATTTATGACCATAGTGTCGGATGCATTATTCATAACCGATTCTGTGTCCCCATCTGCAATCCTGTCACTTTCCCCATCGGCCACCTTCATACTTGTCGCGCTGGAATTTTGGACAATTTCGATCAGTCGCTGAGTTTCAGGATCGGAAGAAGATGTTTGGTCTCCAATTTATAATATCGTCCCTCGTAGGAATGCATCGCATCTATCTTTGCTTTTTGCTTGACCTAGAATCGGTCTCAACTTGTTTCTAGCTTCCCTTTCAGCCTTGGTATAATCAGGGGCCGCTTTCAGCCCGTATTCTCTCAGATATCGATTGCTCCGTGGAAGTGAGTCGCGAATATCTTTAGTTGTGAATCTAATTAGGACTGGTGAGACTTCTCCGGAACGAGTTTTCATTCTAAATGCCTCTTTAATGTCAATCCAGCGGGTGTCTAAACTGGGCACAACCCTACCAAAACACTGTAATAAGTCATCCTTTAGCGAACGACCCTTACACCTGGGTTGAACTCGTATAACAAAAAGTTATTTTTCTTAGATTCAAGTTCAAACTCTTTCAACATGAGCGAGAGTTTCGTAACTTTAGTCTCCAAAGTACTTACTTTTTATCTTGTTTCTTCTCGAACGTAGCCCATTCCCTCTATACAGATTCAGCGCTGGCAACGGTATTTTCAATTCGCTGCAACTTCTCCGTTACCTCACCTCTCATCTTTTGCATTTCGGTTAGTAGTTCTTCCATTTCCAGCATTAGATTCGGCTTAAAATAAAAATATCACGTACCTTAAATAGCCTTTAATATATATCCACAAAGGCTAATCGTGCATTCCACTTATGCCGTTTACTTCGGGGCACGGCTAACACTCACGGATGACTTTACTAATAGTGGCCTGGAGCGCTATTTTTCCCACTTACTGAACTGCTTGCTATAGGTGGCAGCAAATATCTTCTTAATGGAATTTGATCGACACTGCTGGATTTCTGGCTTCATCGTTTTGGGCTCAAAATAAACTGTTCTATCTGTATTTCGAAACAGTGGCATGTCCTTCACCCGAGTACCGCACACATAGTAGTTTCAAGCTAATAATAATAATAAAAAAGAAATGCCACCCGATTTCTAGCCCCATTTTTAGATCCCGAGCCTCGAACCTCTTTTTATTTGGGGGGGGATGCTTCTTGACCCCAAAAATTTCTAACTGGGCTTTGAAAAATAAAATATTTTTTTACCCTGTTAGCGCCGAGAACAATTTTTTTTTATTTGACCCGAGAAAAGGAAATATTGGCTAATTACCGGATTTATAGGGTTCCCATATCCTGGAAATAATTTACTTAGTGTACATTAGAGTGCATTAGCTGGTCCATGGCCTAGTGTCTCACGGTTATTGGTTAAGATTTGTTAAGGAAAAACATCTTTGTCTTTCTTTTGGCACCATTACTAGGTGAATTAATACTTTCTTTCAATTTTTGGGGGCCTTGGGGTCCCAAGGATTCACAGATACAAGTTTCAAGTCGATATAACAAAACAGTTTTTGGCTCATTTTTGTGCCAAACCCATAACGGGACCATGCTCCCGGCCTCAATTTGTTTTGTGCCCAAGGACCTCTTAGACTAGGAATTTACCGATGTAAGTTTCAATCCGCTCTGCAAGTTATTTAGCCCTTTCTTGAGGCTAAAACTAGATTTCTTTTTCCTTTATGCATGAAGGTCTGCTGGGCGTAAGGGTTTGCTGCTGTAAGTTCGAAACATATCTGAGACAAGAAGGTCTTGGTTCCATTTTCGAACGAAAATTTGTGAAAAAAAGGAGCACTGGCTGTAGCCATAATAAGTATTGTGAAACTACTGTATTTACAAGAAATATCAAATAAAGCAGTTTTTCTTTAAAAAAAAACTTTGCAAACATACAGCAAGTTTTTGTTTTCAAAAGAGACTCATGTTGGTAATCTTTGCCGATTCCGATGGTACAGCAATCTCCGGAATTTGTGCAATTTTTTACTCTTATCTAATAATTTGGACCGTAACTGCAATGTTTTGACAGAACTGTGGTTTTGACCAATAGCTACGACTGGCTTACTTGACTGGAATAAACTCAATACCCTATATCTCTTTTTCCCTATATACCCTATATCTAACATCACTCAAAAGCCTAGGAATCCAACAAAGAGGGATAAATCCCTTGAAGGAAAAACACTGAGCCTGTGGGTCGCTCTTAGATGCCGCATTAATATAACAGAAGTAGATCAAGGGTTTGTGGAACTTGCCTAAGAAATAGCTGAAACACATCAAATTGAAATTTTAAGACTCCAAAATAACATTGGGATGACCCCTTCCTCATATCATGAAACCTTTGAGAAGTTATTTCTATCCTTAAAGACTATTAATCAAAATGACATATTTGCTTGGTTCAGTGCTCATTATAGGGGTCCGTAATTTTCAACCTTAACTCTTTTTAAGGAATTTTCAAATTTTGTTTAAGAAGCTTTAAATTTACAGCTGAAACAAATGTAGCATTTCAAGGAAATTGAACTCAAAATGTAGGGATAAAAATGGCTAGTAATAATAATAATAATATATAATAATAATAATAATTTAGCATATTAAAATAACTTGCCTGTATTCTTTCTTTCACCTTCAAAAGGTTTAATTGTGAATATTATTCAAACCATTCTTGAGCTTTGTAAATTATAGAAGTTTATACAAGCCAGACCTTAACAATTCTGATGAAGATATTGAAAACCTTTGACCAGACTGTTGTCAGCGCCAAGTTGTAAAGCACGTAAGCAGAGCTGTAAAGTAGATTTTCACCGCAAATTGTCCTTCCTCATGTTCCAACCTTTCAGTCATCAGTCATCAACTCTTCAAGTCAACACTAAGATTACTAAAGGAGAGGATCCCTGGATCCTTTAGTAGAAGTAAAGGATAATAGAAAACAAAAGGGTAACGGTAGGCTCTATTTTGGATAAACTAATGCTAGCCACGACTGAACTACAGTGTCTGCCGCAATTTTGTGGGTACGGTTAGTCTTCTGCATTTGTGCGATTCTTGCATATTAAATAAAACTTTCAACGCAATCTAAGAGACAATCTAGGAGAAGGAATGTTGTTATTAGAATTGTTTATTTTCAAATGAAACACCAAATAAGCCATTTTTCAATGAAAATACCGAAAAGGGCATTTTTCAAAGTCCAAGGGAGAATGTTGAAAGGAGAGGCGAAATTCCTTCTCCCTAATTGACACCAGCGTTTCAAGGATGACAATTCGTGATCTGAGAATGAAACCGGCGTACGGCTCGAATACCCGTTCACAGAAATTCGTGATGGAAGATTTTAAATAGAGATTTTCTTTTAAGCATTGCTCCGTCGACGGCTTCTAATCTTCTTTTTCTTTATGATCAGGATATAATAGTAATTTGGTCAGCAAATTTGTGACTTTAAGAAGGTATAGTGTAATGAGCTAACTTCCGTTACGGTATAATTAAGGCCTATCTGGGGGGGGGGATAACCCCCCCCCCTGCCAAAATCATGGGGTCTAACTCCCCCCCTGCCAAAATGTTTATCAGACTCGTAAAAACGTAGCAAAAATGAAAATAACCAAATTTGTGATGGTTTTTTAAGTTTTTTTTTAACTTTAAAAAATTGGAGATTTTACTTGAATTTTTTATAAGCATTATTATTTTTAGAACTTGTCATGCTTGGGTAGCCTCTTTTGTTCCTCTCCTTCTATACATTATTTTGCTTTTTGTTTATCTTTTTAGCCTTCTTTTGAGCTCAACTCCCTGTTAGCTTTATTTAATCATTTGTGTTTGTTTATTTTCTGTGAAACAAAAACCTTGGATCTTGAATCTCTTGTATAATTTCCTGTGACTCACTCTTTCACTATGAGCAGCAGTCTAACTTTTAGACTGTTCAGTTTTTCAAACTTCGTCCAAATTTACTACATGTGACAAGTACTATGGTCATATCTTTGAAAGTACTTCTTATTTAAAATCAACGGCCATTGTCTTTGATTAGTCTTTCCTGAAGAATTAGAACAAAAAGTCAAAGTTTATCACAAAGAGCGATGATTTAGGAAGGGACAGCGCCCCTCATTTGCAGAATGAATTATGTTCGTTTTAAGTTTTAATGTCGCCCCTTACTTTCTGTTGAAAAAAAACTTGTTTTTTAGTTGGTTTCTAAATTTTTTCAGACCATACCAGGAAATCCCCTTACCTCCCCCCCCCTGGAAAACTCACCTTGAAATTCTCCTCCCGACTGAAAATCCTCCTCGTCTAAAATTTAGCCTACCCGCAGAAAGTTACCCGAAAAATTTCCGTATTCCCAACAAAAATACTATATATTAACAATACAAGCAAATTCCTTAACTTACAGCCCTTTCACAAGGGAATTTGGACGGTGAAGTTGTCACCAAAAGCATGGTTATTGGACCTTTCAGTTATGCTGAGTTAAATTGCTATCCTCGAATTTTGATCGGATGTCTCTGGGGAAAAATTGGGCGTGGGAGGAGGGTTAGGTGCCAACCAATCTTTTTGGTCACTTAAAAAGGGCACTAGAACTTTTGAATCCCAGTCGAGTGAGCTCATTACCGATGTTATAGGACCATTGGTTTGATACGATCACAGTTGGAAAAAAGAAACAAAACAAATAAACACGCATCCGTGATCTTTCTTCTGCCAAAAAATACAAAATTCTACATTTTTGTAGATAGAAACTTGAAACCTCTACAGTAGTCTTCTCTGATATGGTGAATTTCTGATGGTCGAATTTTTGTCAAACTCGCTTGAATTTTTAGGGATGTTTTCCCCCTTTTTCGAAAATCAGGCAAATTTTCTCAGAATCATAGCTTTTGATGGGTAACATTAAAACTTAATGAACTTTATATATTTGAAATCAAAATAAAAATTCATTTCTTTGATGCATCTATTGCTATCAAAATTCTATTTTTTAGAGTTTCAGTTACTAGTGGGCCAAGTCACTCCTTACTTACAGTTCGTTACCACAAGCTATTTGATACCTCCTTGTTCATATCACTTCCCTGCTCCGATGAGGCGCTGCTGCTCTAATTTGCTCTACTAAGATCTGATCTACAGCTCCCTATTTGTTCCTATTTGGATTTTTCTAATGTCAGCAAGCATGAAGAATGTGATGCAAGTAATAACGACGTTATTTTAAGATCTTCATCATACAATCTTGCTTGCAAATAGTAAAATTCGTAGCAGTTCATGAGGGCGTCAAATTATAGAAGTACCTTCGATGGATGGTGAATGTTTTTCAGTTTTCCAGAATCTGCACTTTCTTTTGTCAAAGGTTTTTTAATAAGTTATTTTTAACGGTTTATAGGACAAATTTCTTAGTCCGTAAGACAGATACATTTATTAACGAAAAAATTATAACGCAGTTTGCTTCACCTGCGAGGAGAGTCCTGAGAAACTTGTTATATAGCGAGTAAAAAAACAAGATTTACATGCCCTCAATACTATGAAATACTTAATAAAAAAAAAGAAGAAAAATAACTTTTTGAAAAACAAAAAAGCTGGATGAAGTCGGCTTAATGTTAATTATTTATTCAGGTAGCCACGCGACTGAAATATTTATGCTTAAGGTTAACTTACCAAGGACGCTAAAATAAAAGTATTTTTTGCCCCCTGGGCCCCTCTTATGTCTACTCATAACTGAAAATCACGTGTAGCGATGAAAAAATTGTCTGGCTATACTAAATGTGGTACTAAATACTGACCGCGTCAAAGGCGATATTATGCCCAAAGGTCGTGAACTTACACCTTGTAATTTCTCCGATAGCGCCGCTTATAGCGCTAAAGATTGTGCCAACAAGCCTCGCGCCACAGCAATGGGGAGTGAAGTAACTTTATGACCGCGCCACCCTCGATTATTGAGAGAAAATAACATATGTAGCCATATACTGTGGCCTCGTCTCTTCGAGCTATCTGACGATCCGATTCCCTAGGAACGTTACCTTGGAGATTTTGCGAACTAATTACCTATTATTAGCCTAAATCCAGACATATAAAATGAAATAAACACAGATAAAAAAAGCAATAGATTTATTGAAACTTACATATTCAGGTGAACAGCAGTGGGTCACTCCAAATGACAATAATGGTGACCGAGATACAACATGAAAGGATTGCAAGGATCGTACGCCAAAAATTCTGTCCAAGTGGTCCTGATTCTATATTACGAATAATTTCAAAAAGCACTTCTACCCCACTATCAAACTTAGCTCTTTAGTCTTGCGCTGTAAGAACTGGCTCACAATTGGCCCGAGTGGCCCCAAGGATACGAACCTTTCGTCCAATAAATTCTTTTAAATATTTCTGATGATTCTAGCGTTCACACGGGTCTTACCAGTTAAATTTCCTTAGAAATATTGTGCGTAGCATTTTTTTGTTACTAATTATCTTAGCGAAATTCAAACCGACTAGCGTCGTTGCTTGACTGAAGCTAGAATGCAATTTCTCTTTTTGCTGATTAAGGATTTAGACTCTTAGAAGCGGTATTTGAACTCAATTAGGGGACGTTTAATTTATGTCCGAATCATCTTTAGAAGGAAAGAATCTTGTATTTTAAATATATCGTATTTTGCTCCCGGTACATATCACCCGACCCATTAATTAATGACGCCCCGTTATTAGTAATTGCTTGCCCTTGGGCTTTTAAAGTGTTCGCCATTTATTAACTATTTCTTCTACATAATTGTTCTATATTTATGTTATGGCATAATCAGGAGTGCTAAAAATTTTCTCTATTACTTTTCTTATTTTATTCTACATCCCTATCTAAAATTCATCTACCGGACTAAGATTATTCATGGTTCTAGGCTAGCTACTATACTAAAGATTTTTTAATTCAATTTTTACAAGGCTTTTTTTTATTTTGCTGTCTATATGGCATACTACATTCTACCTACGCTACATTAAATGAATGACATGATAATACTACACCTAATTCTACTTGAACGTCTAGCGGTACATACATGAATGATTTATAACAAACAATATTGGGTTTACCATATTCACTGGTAACATTAAAACACTTTCACTATTGGGATTTTTGAGTTATCAAAGTTATTAGGAAGTAAAATATGTAAATTCACATCTATTTCATCACCATTCGAGTCTTTAGTGTACTCAATCCTTCTGTTGTAAATTATTGTCCTTCACTCTTTTTGTCTTGGCAAAAATTTTGAAGCATTTACGTTATGGTTTCTTCATGGAACAGTTCGAGCCTGATTGTGTTCACACGACAAGTTTTCTCTAATTGTCAACTGGGAAATGATGATTCCCACTACAGGTGTTGGCATATGCTATCAGGGTTCATTCTCACCTGCCTTTTTTTTGATAGTTCATAGGGTGCCTTATCATTAAGGGGTCGAACACTGGGAGTGCGTTTATTTTCTTCTCAGCATATCATTTTTAGGATATTTTGAGGCACACAGAGAATTTATTCTCGCGTAAAATTGTTCATTTAAGCCTTTTATAAAATTGTTAGCTCATGGCTTGCGTCGATTAACCTTTGCGGTGATTCCTAGGTTAATCACGGGGGAATTGAAGTTTGGATTTGGAACGGGTTGACATCAAACTATAGTGACTCTTTCAACATATTGTCTTTAATTTCAACTTCAAATATCTTCAAATATCTTCAAATATCTTCGAATATCATTTAACTTAAAATATCGTTAAATATCATTTAACTTCAAATATCATCACTATACAGTCAAATGATTCTGGGGTCCATAATGATTATCAAAGGCGATATCTATGTATTTATATCTTGTACTGATCGATGGGGTTCTCAGCATTTATGTGATTATATAGTTCGATAAAGCACTGGATACTGAGATTCAAATATAATGTTACCTGATACGTAATATGGTTTGTGGTCGAAGAAACAATGATCAAAGGTAACTGTTGTTTTCGTAGACGAAGCTGGGATGAAAATTGCCTGGAGTCTATGGTGAGTACTCTTCGTTGGTTGAGATATGATGAAAATAGATGCTACTAGGTTGTATCTATACTGGTCAACTCATTGTAATGCTCAATACCCAATGTGTCCATCCACTTCCTGTAATAAAAATAACGAGGCAGAATCACACGTTCTTTGAAGTAAATACTCATAGCACAAATAAGTCACGCATTAATTGGGTACATAAACCCCACGCTACGAGACCGAGTTAAATAAATACACCAATATTAGTACTAACAACGAATTTTTTTTTGGTTATAATAAAACGACATAATTCCCATTGGGAAATCTAAAACAGAGATGTTTTCAAATTTGTTTTAAGAACTGAAACATCGATAAAGGGCTTATATAATTCTTCAATACTTATTAAATAAACATAATTTACCCTACATTATTAAGTTTGAGATCTAATTTTACAACATATTTCATGCCTGCGTTGTTCACGCACGTCCGTGCTGTTTAAGAAACGCATGTTGCAGCGTCATAACCACACGGTTTTACGTAAACGATACTACAATGAGGGAACAAGACATAACAAGGACGAGTGGAGACCTCTATACCCACTCGTTTTCTAATGTCTTCCCTATTTCTTGGCTTAGACGTTCTCATGGGGCTCCGGGTTTAGCCTCTGCATTTCAGCTGTTTCCCCGTGTTCTTCTCTTGGTTTTCGTCGTCTTACTCTTAGGATTTTTCCGTAATTAAAAGTCAATAGGGTTCTTATGGTCAGGGAGGTTGCGAATACGAAACATACGGCCAATAGTATGTTCCACCAGAAATTGGTCGATTCTTTGAGTTCATTCGTGTTTCTTCCTAGTCTTGTTACTTGTTGAAACAAGGCCTCGAAGGGTTTGGGGTCCAATTTCATAAAGATCTTCCATGCGTCATGGCTCGCCAGCAATGAATTTTCATGCTTGGATATTACTCCATGTTTTACAATATCTTGGGCCACTGCGTGAACAACGAGAATTATGATGATATTCTTAGTCCCCATCTTATTGTTTGTTTCTAGAATTAATTTATCATTAATTGTACCCATTTTTTGCAAAATTCTTTTGTATACTGCTTTGTTATTATTATATATATATTTTTTTTCAAAGGCACTTTAATTTTTACTTAGGTTATTTCTTATTATGTAATCATTTTGTGGCATTGGCCAAAGAAATATGATTTGTAGACGTAAAACGGAATAAATATTTTATGATTAGATAGGTTAGGAAAGTAAAGTTAGGACTTCCGAGCTTTATTCTAGTCGTGATATACCTCTATGACTGGTTGAGATATAACTTTAAAGCGTAGCTAATAATCGTTATACAATGTAATTTTACATTATATTTCTCGAGTAAGAAACACATGAATAAGCAAGCGTGCAGCACATAATTACACTGGTATCCTATTTTATGTGTAGGCCTAAAATAATTATAATCTGCACTAAGACATAATAGTTTATGTATATGAGGTTAATTTCTTCCACAGTTACCTACTAATAGGTAGTTTTGAGTTTAGAATCTTCTCTTAATTTTCTTGTTACTATTTTTATAGGCGTCTCTTTTTCTTTGGTAAGTTTTCATGCGTTTCGGGAATAATTTACTACCAAGGGATTTGTATTCTTCAGATTCAGGGTCAAATAAAAATTGTTTGTAATATTGAATTTCCGCTAAAGGATGATGTATGCCTTCATATTTGACACATTGGGGATTTTTTTCGAGGTTATAGCAAATTTTGGGGGCTCTGCATTTATCGAGGAGTAATAAGTCTGTTTGAGTGGGTCCCTTGCAATAGAAATACTTGATATTGTAGCGATGGAAAAATTATTGGCACACGATATGGCGAACTAATTAGCTATATAGGCTAAATACAGACATATAAAATGGAATAAACAGAGATAAAAAAGGACAATAGATTTATTGAACTTACATGCTTAGTTGTACAGCAACGGGTCACTTCAATGACAATAAAAATGGTGTCCGAGATTATTTGCGGTACTAATCGCTTCAAATCTGGATAGAGATTCAAATTAAAAAGGCACATTTGCCCCACTCCCAAACGCAGTTCTTTCGTCCTGCGCTCTAGGGACTGTCTGCCATTGGCTTACGTGGCCCAAGGACGCGCACCCTCGTCCAATAATACGTCTTAAATATTTTTGATGATTTAGGCGTTCACACGGTTCTTTGCCTTTTAAACTTCCTTGGAAATTTTATGCATTGCATTTTCTTGCTACAATTATCTTAGCGAAATTCGAACGACTAGCGCCGTTGTCTGACTGAAGCTAGAAATGCAATTTCTCTTTTTGCTGATTAAGGACTTCATTTTTGCAACTAGATTTAGCTTAATTATAAGAAATCGGAATTATCTTTAGAAAGGAACTTTATTTTGGTATTTTAAATACATCGTGTTTTACTCCCGGTACATATCACCCTTCCCGTCAATTAATGACGTCCCGTCATTAGTTACTGCCCATCAGGAGTTTTAAAATTTTTCAATTATTTTTCTTATTTTATTCTACATCCTTATCTAAAATTCATCTACCGGACTAAGATTATTTTTGGTTCTAGGTTAGCTACTATACTAAAGATTTTTTTTTTTCTATATCTAACACTGATTACTTTTACTTTTCCAATAAGGTTGGGACTATTCTACTTTTACATTAGTTCTCTTTTTTTTTTTGATTTTGCTGTCTATATGACGTACTACATACTATCTACACAACGTTAAATGAATAACATAATAATATTACACCTAATTCTACTTGTGGTACATACATAAATGATTTATAACATACAATATTTGGTTCAACATATTCACAGATGACATTAAAACACTTTCACTATTTAGATTTTTGCATTGTCAAAGCTGTTAGGAAGTAACACATGTAGCTTTACATCTATTCATCACCTTTCGTGTCCTTAGTGTACTACACCCTTCTGTTGTAAATTACTGTCCTTCACTCCTTTTGTCGTGGCAAAAATTTCGAAGCACGTACGTTATGGTTTCTTCATGGAACAGTTCGAGTCTAGTTGTCTTTACACGGTATGTTTTCCCTAATAGTCAACTGGGAAATGACCGTTAAATATCGTTCTAATAGTCAACTGGGAAATGATTCTTCCCACTAAAGGTGTTGGTGTTTTTCTTCTTAGCATATCATTTTTAGGATTTTTGAGGCACATAGAGAATGTATTCTCCAGTAAAATTGTTCATTTGTGCCTTTTGAAACGGGTTGCCGTCATATTATAGTGACTCTC
Source organism: Artemia sinica (assembly GCA_027921565.1). Lineage (NCBI taxonomy): Eukaryota > Metazoa > Arthropoda > Branchiopoda > Anostraca > Artemiidae > Artemia > Artemia sinica. The sequence goes on from CM051267.1 coordinate 41,022,948, forward strand.
TTAATATATTGTCTTTAAATTCAACTTCGAACCTCTTCAACTATCATCTAACTTCAAATATCGTTAAATATCGTTTATCTTGTACTGCTCGATGGTGTTCTCAGAGTTAAAGTTCAAATTGTCTTTAATTTCTGCTTCAAATATCTTCAAATGTCTTTAAGTGTCATTTAACTTCAAATATCGTTTATCGTGTGCTGATCGATAGAGTTCTCAGAATTAAACTTCAAATTGTCTCTAATTTCGTCTTCGAATATCTTCAAATGTCTTTAAGTATTTTTCAACTTCAAATATCGTTAAATATCGTCTATCTTGTTCTGATCGATGGGGTTCTCAGAATTAAACTTCAAATTGTCTCTAACTTCAGTTTCAAATATCTTCAAATGTCTTTAAGTATCTCTTAACTTCAAATATCGTTAAATAGCGTTTATCTTGTTCTGATTGATGGGGTTCTCAGCATTTATGTGATTATATAGTTCGTTAAAGCACTTTATACTGAGGTTCAAATATAGTGTTACCTGATACATATCATAGTCGAAGAAACGACGATCGAAGGCAACTGTTGTTTTCGTAGACGAAGCTGGGATGAAACTTGCCTGGAGTTATGGTGAGTACTCTTCGTTGGTTGAGATATGATGAAAATAGATGCTACTGGGTCGTATCTGTACTGGGCAGCTTATTGTAATACTCGATGACCAAAGTGTCCATTTACCTTCCTGTAATAAAAACAAACGCGGCAGAATCACATGTTCTTTTAAGTAAATACACATACAATAATTCACGCATTAATTGGGTTATAATTTCTTAGCTATGAGACAGAATTAAATAAATACACTAATATTGGTACTCACATTGAAAATCTAAAACAGAAATTTCTTCAAATTTGTTTTGATAACGAAAATATCGATATTAAATAAACATAATTTACCCTACATTATTAAGTTTGAGGTCTGTTTTTACAATATTTTTTCATGCCTGCATTGTTCACGCAAGTCCGCGCTGTATAAGAAACGCATGTGCAGCGTCATAACCGCACGGTTTTACGCAAACGATACTACAATGAGGGAACAAGACATAACAAGGACTAGTGGAGACCTCTATACCCACTAGTTTTCTGATGTCTTCCCTATTTCTTGGCTTAGACGTTCTCATGGGGCTCCGGGTTTAACGGCTGAAATGCAGAGGTTCTTAGTCTCAGGATTTTTCCGTAATTGCAAGTCAACATTGGTGCCTCATATTCGCTTTTCGAATAAGGTCATTAGATGCAGGATTTCCAAGCTTGCCTCCGTAGATTCCAGTTAATGCTTGGCAAAGAATATAAGCATAATGAAGAACTGACATCAATATCTTTTTAGAAGGCTATTGTTTGAGCAAATCCTTCAGCACTAAATAAATAAATATTATATTAAAGTCTTATTAGAATCCGTTAAGCGAGAAACACCTTCACATTAATAGGGAATTCCTTGTGGGTTTTACTTAGTCGCCATTGGACATTCACAGGGTTTCAATCCATATATCTTAACTGATTAAATGGTTTTAAAATTTTACATATTATTATTGAGATATAATTTCACATCCGCCGTGAAGTTCTACATATAAACGTACCATAGGTTGTTTGGTTATAGTTACCAATAGTTGGCTATTGGCACATATATTACTCGAGTAAGAAATACACGAATAAGCGAGCGTGCAGCACGTGATTACTCTGGTATCCTATTTTTTATGTGTAGGCCTAAAATAATTATAATCTGCACTAACACAAAATATTTCATATAATTAGACGCTTCTGTACTGATAATATCTTGTTTTGGATACTATCCATCTTAGTTAGGGCACGGGTCGAATTTTTCATAGAAAATCCGAGGGAGACCTGAGTCAGTATAGGTAAGATATAATCGTGACTGACTTGCGAAAATATTTCACAAAATTTAGAGCACAATATATGTCATAGATAAACCAATGAAATTAAAGGACATTTTTGTCACAGAACTATAGAACGGTGATCTCTCTATTATTGTATATGTCATAGATATAAACTAGTGGAATTAAATTTTTCGCCAAGGAGCTAAAGACATTAATGTCTCTGTTTCTCTTTGGAAGTAATGTTTAACACAGAGCTGTAGGACAGCATACGTCATTGATATAATATAATGAAATTAAAAAGCTTTTCTTTTTTTTTCCTTTTTTTTCGCCTCGGAGCTATAAGAAAGTAAACTCTCTGTTTCTCTTTCAAAGCATTCAGATCTAAAAACGAAAACTTAGCTCACTGAAGTTTCTATTCAACATTTAAGTATTGCTTTGACTGGCCCTGATTGGCATAAGAATACTAATTTCTTACACTTGAAGGACTGAGAAATATCCCTTCCTACGATCGTTTACACAAAAAAAATTACAAAAAACAATCATGGGCCTTGAGTTCCTCCCCAGGCTTCCCATAAGACGTGGTCCAACACCATTTGTCGTTCTCAGTAGACCACGAGCTTTCTACCTTTGGTTGTTTTCTGTTCCAACCTTTCTATTATCCTTTGAAAGGGCATAGAAATAACACTTAACAAAAATAAGACATCTAAAACTTAATCAAATCCTTAGTAACATAGACTAATTTAGTCTAAGGTGCGCAAAGTATAGCAATCAAGGATGCTTGTTGTAACAAAACATTGAACGTAGATTTAATTAAACTGAAGTACTAAGGTATGTCTTATGTCTAGCTACAAAAATAAAACCTACATATGCTCATCCTCTCTCGCTCTTAAATAAATAGAACAACATAAAAAGAAAACTGACATTTTCAAATAAGCAGTTTTTAAGAACAATAGACAGACTTTTGACGACCTTTCTTAATTGTCTTGAATGGTATCTGTTTATAAAAAAAGCATTAAGTTAAGTCTGATATTTGCCATCATTACAAATAACCCATAAAATTAATAAGCACAAATAACGCGGATATTTATCCACTAGGGGACCTAACGTGTGCGAGGGGAGTCGACCCCAGCAATACAAATGACACTCGACCAAAAAAAATATATTCATGTATTTTTAATTATTCTTTGTAAACAAGCATGAACACTGGCTTGTTTTACATCTACATGGCTCTAAAGCAGCCATGGTTCAAAATTCAAATTTTCTTGTTCACTCATTTTGCGGAGCTACTTCAGAATTTGAATTTTTTCTAACACCATTATTCACGTGAAGGTCATCTGTGGGCTTACATTCTTTGTAAACAAACATGAACACTGGCTTGTTTTACATCTACATGGCTCTAAAGCAGCCATGGTTTAAAATTCAAATTTTCTTGTTCGCTCATTTTGCGGAGCTAATTCAGAATTTGAATTTTTTTTTCTATCACCATTATTCAGATGAAGGTCATCTGTGTAGGTAAAGGAGACCCTTTTAAGACCTATCCCCCTGCCTCCATTTTTCTGTGATTAACGGTTTCTTTCGCCGAATTTCTCGCCTTATGCAGAGTTCCAGTCACAGCTGGGTAACAACTCTTCTTTTTTTTGCTTCCTTCGGCGACTTTTGCTAAGCTTCCTAGGATGTGTGCTTATGCTGCTGCCGCCAATGTTCGTAGTGCTAGCTACCGCCGGCACCATTTATTGGGGTGTATGGGCGGGGTCACCATTTTTAAAGGCAAAAAATGACACAAAAGATTGCTTTGCCACTTACTCGAATGACGCAAAAAGATTGCTATGCCACTTACTCGAATGACGCAAAAAGATTGCTATGCCACTTACTCGAATGGGAGAACCCCTTGTCGGCCTTAATGTTAGTGAGATTCCCGCTCTTACCCCAACGGTTCTGCAAATATTGGGTTTGGTACTACCCTATTTACAGTATACCCTGTCTCAGGGTATGGTAACGCGATCGAGTGGTCAAATGGCCACTTTCTAAAGCAAAATGTACCCGCCTTGGGTTACGGCTAGAAAATTTCTACTCTCTCTTTGGAGGTAATAACCCTCCCTGTCAATATAATAATGACGGCGCCTTGTAGCTCTATTCCTACCCTGCCTGGGTTACGGAAAATACTACACAGTTTGTAGAAAATACCTTACTTGTATTCTTCCAAAAGGGTCACAAATGTAATTAAAGAAACGAAAATAGGTCATTTATCTGAAAGGAAAAGAAACAGGGGTGGAATATAACAGACCCCATTTGCTACTATTATGCCTAAAATTCTTCTGTTTCTACCAACGTTTCATCGGTCCAGCTAGATTTTGTTTTTCTTTCCGTATTATCTTTTATTTAATTCTTTCAATTCACGGTACAAATACTTTATTATTTAGTAATATACGGCACTACTACATTGCATTTATTACTAACACTAAAAAAATTACTAATTATACACTTGCTTCTACTTGTTAAAAACTGAATACTATTTTTTTTTTTTTTTTCATTTTACAATTTTTTATTGAGCCTTTTCTCCGTTTTTTCTATTGTACCCAACTCTTTGAGGGGATACAAATTTATTTCTAATAGCCAAAGTTCAAGCAAAGCTGCTCGAAGTTTTGCTAATGTGAAACTTCGCATTAGCGAAGTTTCGCGAGCGCCGCTAAAAGCGAAGTCAATTTACCTTCCTCTTTTGACAAAGCCATTTCTGTTTCAATATACAATATTTCAATATTTTTTTTTTTTTTTTGCGTTTATATCAACTTAAAATAAATTTATTATTTTACTTAACCTATTTTGGGGGACTCTATTATCTCCTATGAGATATAAGGGGTTTCCTATCGTAGCCTAGCGGTTATAGGCCTAATCATTTTTCTTATATGTCTGTATCTTTCCAATAATTAAATTTAAATTACAAAGTTTTAACAGCCTAATTAGTTCGCAGTTTTCCTCCAATTTCCGACACGCGCCATTTGTAGCGATGGAAAAATTATTGGCACACGATATGGCGAACTAATTAGCTATATAGGCTAAATACAGACATATAAAATGGAATAAACAGAGATAAAAAAGGACAATAGATTTATTGAACTTACATGCTTAGTTGTACAGCAACGGGTCACTTCAATGACAATAAAAATGGTGTCCGAGATTATTTGCGGTACTAATCGCTTCAAATCTGGATAGAGATTCAAATTAAAAAGGCACATTTGCCCCACTCCCAAACGCAGTTCTTTCGTCCTGCGCTCTAGGGACTGTCTGCCATTGGCTTACGTGGCCCAAGGACGCGCACCCTCGTCCAATAATACGTCTTAAATATTTTTGATGATTTAGGCGTTCACACGGTTCTTTGCCTTTTAAACTTCCTTGGAAATTTTATGCATTGCATTTTCTTGCTACAATTATCTTAGCGAAATTCGAACGACTAGCGCCGTTGTCTGACTGAAGCTAGAAATGCAATTTCTCTTTTTGCTGATTAAGGACTTCATTTTTGCAACTAGATTTAGCTTAATTATAAGAAATCGGAATTATCTTTAGAAAGGAACTTTATTTTGGTATTTTAAATACATCGTGTTTTACTCCCGGTACAATATTGAGGTTCTTTAGTAGGCGTCTTATCAATAATTGTAAACAGCCAAGTTGCTTTGCGCTTCTTCTCCAATTTTTTGTTTTGACCTCCCCTCTAGCCGGACGATACTTGGGGGAATTTGCAAGCGCTAAACCATACTTATAAGCGTGGGGTGCATACCCTTTAAGGTTGTAGGTTACATCCCATTCTTTCTCATATATTTGATTTCCTTGTTCGTCCACGACTAACATAGCTGCCGAATATATAATGTTTTCCTTCGCGTTCATTATGCTAATGAACTCAGTATCAATTATCGCCCTTCGTGTAGGTTTTGATTCCATTGTCATGATCTGAAAATGCTCACAGTTAGGACCTGGGTCGATTTTTTCATAGAAAATCCGAGGGGACCGCCAAAACCCAACAAATTAAAAGCTGCATGGGCTTTGAGTTTCTCCCCAGGCTTCCCACAAAACGTGGTCCATCTATTTAGATTTGATTACATAACTATATACTGAGTAGGGGATAATTTCCATAGTTCATTTGTAGAATATAAGTTGAATCCCATGGAAAATAGGCTACTTGGGCTAGGTGAGCATCTGAAATCTTCAAATTCAAATTCAAATTCAAATTAATTTATTTAACATAAAAAAATACAAACAAATTTACAGCGGCCATCTACAAAAACCCGAAGGTTTGTTTACGATGGCTGCAAATCCATTATTATAAAGCTCTACATCCACATAAAAACTATCTCTTTACGGGGAAAAATCAGCACTTGAACTGAATCAACATAAAGAACGTCTCCTACTCTAAAAGGATTACACTCTAGAAATCGCAAGTGAGAAATATCACATATCATCCTTAAAACATGCACTCAAAAAAAAAAAAAAAAAAAAAAAAAAAAAAAAAAAAAAAATAAAAAAAAAAATAAACAAATTTGTGATGGTTTTTTAAGTTTTTTTTAACTTTAAAAAATTGGAGATTTTACTTGAATTTTTTATAAGCATTATTATTTTTAGAACTTGTCATGCTTGGGTAGCCTCTTTTGTTCCTCTCCTTCTATACATTATTTTGCTTTTTGTTTATCTTTTTAGCCTTCTTTTGAGCTCAACTCCCTGTTAGCTTTATTTAATCATTTGTGTTTGTTTATTTTCTGTGAAACAAAAACCTTGGATCTTGAATCTCTTGTATAATTTCCTGTGACTCACTCTTTCACTATGAGCAGCAGTCTAACTTTTAGACTGTTCAGTTTTTCAAACTTCGTCCAAATTTACTACATGTGACAAGTACTATGGTCATATCTTTGAAAGTACTTCTTATTTAAAATCAACGGCCATTGTCTTTGATTAGTCTTTCCTGAAGAATTAGAACAAAAAGTCAAAGTTTATCACAAAGAGCGATGATTTAGGAAGGGACAGCGCCCCTCATTTGCAGAATGAATTATGTTCGTTTTAAGTTTTAATGTCGCCCCTTACTTTCTGTTGAAAAAAAACTTGTTTTTTTTCAAAAAAAAAAAAAAAAAAAAAAAAAAAAAAAAAAAAAAAAAAAAAAAAATTCGATTCCCTATGTGTTGTTTTACACCCGGTGTCCAATGGCCAAGTATAATAACAACACGTATAGAATCGATGATATTGTCTTTGAAAACACGGTTGGTAGGGGAAACCGAACCTCCCCTCCCAATGATATAAATTCCGTTCTTGATCTCGATGATTGGGTACATTATAGGTTATCAAACTAATTAATTCACATTTATAGGGGTATAGTTGATTTTCGTAAGGTACCTAGTAGGCAGAATGTGCCACACAGGACCTAAAAATACTATTTGTCACCATCGGTCGACCACGAGCTTCCTACTTTGGGCCTTTCTCGTTAGCCACTTATATCTTGAATTAAACTATATTGCCTTACGGTTGATCATACTGCTTTGGGGGTATAATTTAGGAGTGCAATATGAGACATGGTTATTTTTATTAAAACTCTTAGTACGAACTTTGGGTTGTTCCTTCTAGTTAACAGTGCCTCTACAATTTTCAATTTAACTTCACTTGAAATGTTTTTTTTTGGAATGGGGAATTGTCCTGGAACTTGGAGATTTGGGAGCCAGTCTTGCTTCTCAAAGTGTGGCCGGGGTACGACAACGATAATATCGTTACCGCCCACACTCCGAACCACCAGAACGCTCCAGCTTCTTTCAGTTTAATTGGATGCATCGTACTGGGATGGTACGTGTAGCTTTTTGTATCCAAGGAAATTATTCGAATTAATCATATGCATTATTGCTTTTTAATTAGAATTTGTTTTCGGGAACTGATATATGTTGAACGGAATTTCTCTACAGCTTTTTTTTATAATTGTATAATGTTTACTTGTAAATAAAAGTTTCTAAATTATTATTCCTTTATGACGCCTGTCCATTAAAATGTTTTAATCCTATGCTGATTAAGTGTAATTCCATCTATCGGGTTTTTTAACCTTTCTACCCGATTGTGTCTTTACTTTCTCCTCGACTTCTTGCGGTTTTTTCTTATTCGGTTTTTCTAGCGAAATAAGGTCAAACTTTTTGTATTGTTTTTTCAAAATTCTTGCCCTTTTAATTTCGTTTGTTTCCCGTGTGCGGCTGCTGAGGTCGGTCTTGATTTCCCTATTTCTTTAGCTACTATATGGTCTGATTCGCCGTCAGACTCTTCGGAACTAGTTTCCGACGAATCCGGATTAGAACTTTTAGAAGTGGCACTTTTTGAGGTATCACCTGCCCTTCCTTCGTAAATTTCTACTCCTCTGGAAGTAGAAGGTTTATTCTCTAAGTCCTCGCCTTGAGTTTTCAACTCGGGAGATTTGAAAGATTCTTGAGAGCTTTGGGAGGAATCAATAGTTTTTGCGGGGTTCCTCCATTGTTTGAATGCCATGTCCTCAGGGGGATTGGGCATTTTTTGCACTAGGGTTTCCCCCCATGAAGTCCACCGTTTAGGTTTGACCTTGGATACAGTTTTATCATGATATTGACCTTGCTGGACATCCTTGGGAGTTTTATTCTCGGGCAATGTACTTTGACTCGTTTTTATGGGAAAATTTATTAAATCCATAGCTTCTCGCAGGTTTGTTTTAGTTAAATCTTTGGGGGGAGTTTTCTTTACAGTAATACCGGGGGTTTCTACAGCTCTGTTTAATTCTTCCTGTAAAGTCAGGGGCCTTTCTATCGGTGTTGCAGGGGAAACCATATCGTCTGGAAATCTTTTGGGGGGACATGGGGTCGAAATTCTATCGGGGAAAAATTGGGTTTTTGGAGATATTGTATAATCTAAATCTCCTGCGCTCGCCGATGAATAACTTTTTGGACTTTTTGGCGTTTTTATTCTTACTGGTAATTCTTCAAAATTTTCCTCATCACTGTCATTCTCGAAATAGTCTTGCTTGAAATTAAAGGGTTTTAGCTCTGCCAATCTTGACCTAGGGGGCTCATTTTCTGCATCTGATGAATCAGTAGAGGAGGGATGTGATACCCATCTCTCTGGAAACTTGGCTCTTTTTATTCGGCTAACATGCGCCTTGTAAGTTCTTCCACTATCGGGGTTTTCCATTTTAAAAGTATATTCGTTATCGTACTTTTTGACTATTCTGTACGGTCCAGAATATTTGTTGGAAAGTTTTTTTCCTTCCGTTTTTGCTTCGTTCTTTAGGTAGACGCAATCTCCTACTTTGAAATCTATACTCCCCTTGACTTTGGGTTGGTTTCTAAGCTCTTGGTTTATTTTACATTTTTCCAACTCTTGCCTAACTATTTTATAAGTTTTCCTCATCCTATTTATGAATTCTTGTTTGTAATCTTCCGAGTTATTATAATACTGCCGAGATTCAATAATCTCATTATAAGGAATTCTAAAATCACGACCAAAAGGTAAATAAAATGGATTGTCTTTTGTTGTTTCTGAGTAAGCAGTGTTGGTTACGTTAGTTAAATAAGGTAAGAATTGATCCCAGTCGTTCCTATTATCTTTTGTATAAATACCTAATACGTTCGAAAATATTTTATGCCTATTTTCTATTTTACCATTAGCTTGTGGGTGGTACGGAGCTGTCACCATTTTCTCTATATGAGGAAAACTCATTAAATCTTTTGTTACATTTGAAACAAAATTGCTCCCGTTGTCACTCAAAATTTTATTAGGAACGCCATATTGTAAAAATAATTTTGCTAACGCCTTGCTGATGGCATAAGCACCTTGATTTTTTAATGCTTTTGCAAAAGTAAATCCTGAAAAGTGGTCTATAACCGATAGAATACAAGTATGGCCCCTGCTAGAGACAGGCAAGGCTCCGCTTGTTCCGTATAAGTCAAATGAGATAATATCGAAGGGGTACTTTGCTACCGGGACCCTTCCCATTGGAGGATTAGAATAAGCTGGGGGGATTTTTCTTAAGTTACATGCTTCGCATTTACTTACAAATTCTTTAAGTTTTGTCATTGCAGACGGTACATAAAAATACTGTTTTAACTTATGGAACGTTTTCATAACTCCTAAATGCCCACCTGTATCCGAATGAAAATATTCAAATGCAGGTCCTATTAAGTTTTGTGGTAGCACAGGTATTATTGAGGTTTGGTTTCTATTTGTCTCAGAAGTCACGATTCTACACAGTATCTCTTCATCAAGATCATAGTAAAAATTATCTATCTCTTTTCTAAGAGTTTTGAATTTATCCGGTAACGCATCATCATTCACAAAATAATCAATGAGTGCTACACACATTTCGTCCTTTTTTTGCTTTCTTTTTATATTTTCCAAAGACAAGGGACAATAGTTAATCTTATTTTCTTTTACCGTGTGTTTGACTTTGTTTTTCTTACATCCATGTTTGCTCTTAGCATTTATAGCGTTAACTTAATTTTCCTCAGTTTCCGACGGAATATTTTCTGGGTATCTACTCAAAAAGTCACAAGCTGCATTTTGTTTACCTTTTAAATGTTCAAATTCGTAATCTAGGTCTTGTATTTTCATAATCCATCTAGCTAGAATGCCCGTGGGGTTTTTAAATGTGCACAGGTACTGCACGCTTTTATGGTCTGATCGTAGTATAAATTTTCTACCAATTAAATAATGTCTAAATTTGTCCAAGTGGTGGATAATAGATAATAATTCTAAGTTTGTGGCGGAATAACTACTTTCGCCTTTTGATAAAGTTTTACTTGAATATCATATAAATATTTTTATTTGTTTTTGTTTAGGGGTTCCTTTTAGAGGATTAGGGTTTTCTACCGGGATTATTTGCGAAAGAATTGCGCCAATGCCTTTTGAACTAGCATCGGTTGCAACCACAAATTTTCCGTTTTCGAAATCAGGGAGTGATAATATTGGTTCAGAAGTAAGTGCCTTTTTGAGACGGTCTAGGGAAGTTTGAGCTTCCTGGGACCAGGTAACATTATGGGAGTTCCCTTTAGTTAATTCTGTGAGGGGTTTCGCAATTTGGGCATAATTGCGTACGAATTTTCTAAAGTAGCCAGTGAGACCTAAAATTCCCCTTAATTCTTTCATAGTTTCTGGGGGGCTTGAGGTTTTCAACACATTTTATTTTATCAGGGTCTGGAGATATCTCTCCTTGGGTTACTACTACTCCTAAAAATTTAATTTTAGGTTGAAATAAATTTACTTTCTCAGGCCGGCATTTTAAATTGCCTTGTCTGAACTTCTCGAACACCTTAGCTAACGTTGCTAAGTGTTGTTCAGTGTTTTCTCCCACGCATATAACATCATCAACAAAATGAATTATATTCTTTAATCCTCTTAACAGGTGCAATAGGGGTCTACATAGCGCGCTTGAACTTGTTTTCAGTCCAAATGGTACCCTTAAGTATTCATATGAACCATATTCAGATGCTGAAAATGCAGTTTTATGGACATCCTTTTCGGCTATTTTCACTTGGTGGTAGCCTTGGATAAGGTCCAAAGAAGTAAAAATTTTGTTTTTGCTTGAAATTGAGTCAAGAAATTTCATCTATTCTTGGTAGAGGAAATTTATAGCTAATTACTTGTTTATTAAGGGCTCTATAGTCTACTACAAGTCTAAGATCACCATTCTTCTTTGGTACTAATATCACTGGCGCGCTGTACGGACTTAAACTTGGGCGTATAATTTCATTTTTTTCTAATTCCTGAATTTTATTTTTTAACCATTCTTTGTGCTTATACGGCACACGATATGGCTGTTTTGCTACGGGATTACCAGTCTTTAAAATTGAATGTTCATAAAATGTATCAGCCCGATGTCATCTTCAGATGCAAAAAACACATCTTTAAAATTCCATAATAATTCGCATACTTTTTTCTTAAGTTCCAAGTCCGTAATATGATCCATATTGAATTTGTTTAAAAATTGCGATTTAGTTAAAGGATATTTGTTATTTGAAGTTTTAATACCGTTAAATAGGTTTCTTTTAGAATTTTCCCATGTATTTAAATCATTCTCCGTTAAAACCTGGATTTGAACTAAACACGTCCCCTTTTTAATTGTAATTGTATCAGTTCCGTGGTTATTGGTTACCCAAATAAAACCTTCTCCTTTGTCATAAGATATAGTCTGTTCCTCGTATAGCAGATTTTCGGGTATTTCAGATGGGGTCGCAAACCATATTTCTGATTTGCTAACCACTGGCTCAATCATCTGTGATATTTGAATTTTTTGCATCGTTTTGGGAGGGACTTTTGTTTTCCTTATCGCGAATCCGTAATATTTCTCTTTATTTTCATTGTTTATTAGATTCATACTGGCGCTATGCTGCGCCATTGCGGCATCTTGCGGCGTCACGTTGGGTTTTACTATGTTTTTCCATAGTTCCACTATTTTCTTGATTTCGTTTGACCTGTACTGTCGCATATCTTCTATTTTTATTTTCGCAGATTCAATACTTTTATTACTTAAATTTACTTCATTTCTGCAATGTCTCTCAGGGTAATTGAACAAATTTCCAATTATGCCATGTCTTTGCGAGACATGAGGTTCAAAATACTGCGACATTATACCGCCAGAAATTTTGTTTACTGTTACGTTGTCTTCGTAACCTCTGTTACAATTTCTTAAGGTAGAACTTTCTTCCCCTACCTTAGCTGGGTAGACAAGCTTCTCATTAGCCACGTCTAATAGTATTCTATTAGACCTTAGAAAATTTTCGCCTATAATAGCCTCATATGGAAAGTTATCGCATATTATAAAATTTGTCATAAAGGTCTTATTGTCTCTTTTTACGCTTAGGCAAATTGAACCTTTTGCGTCTAATTTATGGCCTGTCACACTCGTTAAATTGGGATTATTAGGGTTCCTCTATCGCCTAATATACAGAGGCAACATATTAAATACGCAAGAGTTTATGATACTAATTGTTGCACCGGAGTCAATCAAGGCTTTAAAATAAACATTTTCTACACAGAAATCAATAAATATAGGTAACTTGTTAATAATATCACTACAAGATGGCACTAATATTGTCTTGGACCTATTAAATATTCCGGGCACCCTCTGGGTCCAATTTATATTTCTGAGGGGCCTGAAACTTTTCCCTGAGGATTTATTTCATGTGTCGGTGCCTGTAATAGATATTCAGACGTATGAGTTTCCGTAGGCATATCTAATTGATTTACGTCTGTCTGTCTTTGCCATGTATTATTATGGTAACGTGGATGTCTCGTGTCAGTGCCGCTTGCTGGCGCTGACTGCCAATGCCGTTGGCTTGCAAAATTTTCATTTCCCATCGGCAAATTTTCGTGATTTCTATATTGCATTCTCGCATTATATTGGCTTTGGCGAGTATTTGGGTTTTCAAATCGGTAATTAATTTGTCTGCTAGGGGGAGGGTTATACAAATTTGGTTGGTACGTGTTGTAAGGTACTAATTGGCGCAATCTTCCCTGGCTATTGCCTAATGCACCACCGGCGCTAAAATTTGTTCTTCCGAACAAATGGTTGCCATAATTTTGCCTACTTTCGACAGCAATTCTTGGTATGCGGTTGGGGACATAATGGCACTCTCTCGCGATATGCCCAAAACGATTACAATTATAGCACCTTATTATTGTAGGTTATATCCGTAATTAGATTGTTTGATAGGCTGAAAACGTACTGTTTTCTGCCTAGCGGGTTCTTGCGTTTTATTTGTTTGTGGTACTGGGGAGTTATCCCTTGAAAAGAAATTGGGGGATGCCTGATCGCTCTTGAAATTTATGTTCACATTTGAATCGCCTAGGCTATTTCTTTTTGCTTTACTATGATTTGCGACCATCGTATCGACTTCGATCAATCGCTCTACCTCCTGAACTGCGAGATCCAACGTCCGAATATTTTTGGATATTAGCACTCTATATAGTTTTGGTGGTAGCCCTTGCAAGAAGGTATTTAGTATGACTTTTTCATACAGTTGCCCCGAACCACTTCCGTATTTTGCCTCTACAGAAATGCGTATATTATCAAGGTATTCTCTTATATTTTGTGAAAAGTCAAAGCTCACTGTTCCGTGTTTTAATTTATTTATAGAACTGGTTTTCTACAAATCTCTCTTTGAATGCTTTTAACAATTTATCAACCGTATTTATTGGCAAGTTGGCATTATTGCCTATGGTATGTTCAATCTGTTTTATAAAGGTTAAGGCCTGGCCTTTTAATCGTAGTAGGAGCATGTCTTTTAACGCTCCTATGTCTGTTTTTGTTAGTTGTACAAACTGGGTCAATTGGATATTAAATTCTTCAATATATGATTGACCATTGTACTCCGGGATAGATTTTGCTATTTCTATATTTTTCGCGACTAACTTCTGCACTATTAATAAGTCATTAAGGTCGTCCGCCATTTTTTTGAATCAATTCAAGATAATTTTTTTTCACTTAATCTATTTTGGGGGAGGCTATTATCTCCTATGAGATGTCCAAAGGGTTTCCCTGTAGTAGCTTAGCGGTAATAGGCCTAATCACTTTACTTATATGTCTGTATCTTTCTAATAATTGAATTCAAATTATAAGGTTTATAGCGTAATTAGTCCGCAAGTATTCCTCCAATTTCCGACCGTGCCATTTGTAGCGATGAAAAAATTGGCTGGCTATACTAAATGTGGTACTAAATACTGACCACATCAACGGCGATATTATACCCAAAGGTCGTGAACTTACACCTTGTAATTTCTCCGATAGTGCCACTTATAGCACCAAAGATTTTGCCAACAAGCCTCGCGCCACAGCAATGGGGAGTGAAGTAACTTTATGACCGCGCCACCCTCAATTATTGAGAGAAAATAACATATGTAGCCATATACTGTGGCCTCGTCTCTTCGAGCTATCTGACGATCCGATTCCCTGGGAACGTTACCTTGGAGATTTTGCGAACTAATTACCTATTATTAGCCTAGATCCAGACATATAAAATGAAATAAACACAGATAAAAAAAGCAATAGATTTATTGAAACTTACATATTCAGGTGAACAGCAGTGGGTCACTCCAAATGACAATAATGGTGACCGAGATACAACATGAAAGGATTGCAAGGATCGTACGCCAAAAATTCTGTCTAAGCGGTCCTGATTCTAGATTACGAATAATTTCAAAAAGCACTTCTACCCCACATACAAACTTAGCTCTTTAGTCTTGCGCTGTAAAAACTGGCTCACAATTGGCCCGAGTGGCCCAAAGGATGCGAACCTTTCGTCCAATAAATTCTTTTAAATATTTCTGATGATTCAAGCGTTCACACGGTTCTTACCATTTAAACTTCCTTAGAAATATTGTGCGTAGCATTTTTTTGTTACTAATTATCTTAGCGAAATTCGAACCGACTAGCGTCGTTGTTTGACTGAAGCTAGAATGCAATTTCTCTTTTTGCTGATTAAGAATTTAGACTCTTGAAAGCGGTATTTGAACTCAACTAGGGGACGTTTAATTTCTGTCCGAATCATCTTTAGAAGGAAAGAATCTTGTATTTCAAATATATCGCATTTTGCTCCTGGTACACACGATTGTCTGAGATTTTTCTATAGGATATTTCAAAATTACGAAGTTCTCAAGGCGGTACCACATTTTTGTCAGTGTTGTCACGTTTACCCTGAAAATAAATAAGAAAAGCCTATCAGCTGAATTCGACAACACTTTTCGCCCGTAAAAATTAAAACATTCGCAAATAGCAGAATTCCTCTTAGTTTCACTCAAAAATATCAAAGAGCCACCAAATTTTGCTACTATAGCTAAAATCAAAGATACAATTATACTATTGAAAATTACTACTTCTAAACTATTTTTTCTTTTGTCGTTCAGTTGTGGTCCGTCTTAAATAACTACCACTAGTGCTTTTTTTAGGTACTTGTCTGTTACAGTCCTAAGTTAAGGTACTTGGTACAGGTACAGGTACTTGTACAGGTACTTGGTAAGGTACAGGTACTTGTCCTAAGTTAAGTTCTTCATCCAATGATGCGCTGTAGAACCAGTTTCTTCGTCAGTTTCTTTCACCTTAACGTGAGACAAGACAATACAAGTGACAGAATAGATAGGAAATATATAATTTTACACACAGGGGGGCTGAGGCTGGGTAAAGTATTTGGACAGTGTGAAGTCAGAAAACAATTCTTACTTCATAATATGCAGAATCATTGTACCTAAAATATTGTGCATAAAGACTCGCTATACTTTACCAAAACAACCCCCCGCCCCTCTAATGTGCAATTATATAGCCCAAATTGGTGTCTAAAGTATTCTATTTTCATTATATTTTGTGATATTTCATTAGGAATAGTCAGAAAAACAAGTTCCGCCTAGATGAAGAACTTAACATAGGCGCTATAAGAGATAAGTTCCTTTTTTAAACAGCTTATGCAAGAAATATGTTTTCTACAAAGTAAGTAGTCTAGATATTTTCTAGCCCATTTGGTTTCAGAATTATTAGCAAGGAAGTGGAGAATCCCATTTTCCTTTCTTTTTTCTTAGCTCGGATAAGCAGTGTCATCTATCAGATAAGCAGAGGCATCTAACAAATTAGTCTCTTTCAAACAAATCGTGGTAACGACTGTAAGTAAGGAGCGACCCGGCTCCATGTAACCGAAACTCTAAAAAACGGAATTTTGATACCAATAGATACATCAAAAGAATCAGATTTTATTTCTGATTCCAAATATATAAGTTTCATCAAGTTTAATCATACCCCTCAAAAGTTACGCGCATGAGAAAATTTGGCTGATTTTCGAAAAAAGGGGGAAAGACCCCTAAAAGTTATAGAACCTTGATAAAAATTACACCATCATATTCAGCGTATCAGAGAACCCTACTGTAAAGGTTTCAAGCTCTTATCTACAAAAAGTGGAATATTCCATTTTTTGCCAGAAGGAAGGTCACGGATACGTGTTTATTTGTTTTTTTTTCTTTTTCCCAGAGGTGATCGTATCGACCCAGTGGTCCTAGAATATCATGGGAGGGCTCATTGGAACGGAAATTAAAAGTTCTAGTGCCCTTTTTAAGTGACAAAAAAATGGAGGGCAACTAAGCCCCCTCTCACGCTCATTTTTTCCCATAGTCACCCGATCAAAATTTTGAGATATCCATTTTGTTCAGCATGGTCGAAACTGTTATAACTAGGTCTTTTAGGATGACTTAATCCCTCGAAGCCCCCAGGGGGAGGGCTGAAAGTTATGAACTTTACCCAATGTAAACATATAGTATTGGTTATTGGGAAGTATACAGACGTTTTCAGGAGGAATTTTTTCTGGTAGTGGGGGATGGGGGTGGGTCGGGGGTTATATGGGAGGATCTTTTCATGAAGGAAGTTTTCATGGGGGAAGGGACATGGCTATGAAGGGGGCGCCGGATCTTCTATCATTATTTAAAACAAAATCAGAAATTAAATATAAAAAACAAGTTTTTCAACTGAAAGTAAGGACCAACATCGAAACTTAAAACGAACAAAATATATTAGCTACGTGATTGGGTTCACCTTCTAGTCAATGCCTCGCTCTTTGAGCCAAAGATTTTTTAGTACTTTCATAAGAGCTATTTATTCTAATTAACGGCCTTTGTGATTAAGGGGTCATTTGTAAAGAATTGGAACAAAATTCGAACTTTAGCTTAAAGAGCAAGGTATTAACTAGGGTTACGTAAGTTAATTTGTAAATTACGTCAGAACCAAATTTAGAGACAGCCATTTAGCAAAAGAAAAGTAAAATTTTTATGCAAATTTGTTTACTTATTCAATGACGGTGAGCCAAAATAAAAGCTGCATTAACTAAAAAAGGATCAGAAATAAAATAAAAAAAAAATGTTTTTTAAACTGAAAGTGAGGAGCGACATTAAAATTTAAAAAGAACAGAAATTATTCCGTATATAAAGGGGCTGTCCCCTCCTCAACGCCTCGCTCTTTACGCAAAAGTTTGACTGTGTCTCGCAATTTTATTTTTTAAAACAATAAAAACTTTAGCGTAAAGAGCGAGGCACTGAGGAGGGGACAGCCCCTTTCATATACGGAATAATTTCTGTTCGTTTTAAGTTTTAATGTCGCTCCTTACTTTCAGTTTAAAAAACTTGTTTTTTTTTAATCTCATTAAAGAAATCAACATAGAAAAAGAGAAATCACACAAATAAATACTTGTTCTAATGGAAGTAAACATCAAGACTCAAACAAACAATAGTACCTGGGAAGAAGAGTAGCTCTAGCTCCTAAATTTTTTCCCGTTGTTGTAAATTAGGCGCTTTACTGAAATTAAAAAAACAAGTTTTTTCGACTGATAGTAAGGAGAAACATTAAAATTTAAAACGAACAGAAATTATTACCTATATGAGGGGGTTCGACCCCTCGTCAATACCTCGCTCTTTCCGCTAAAGTCCGAACTTTTTCCCAATTCTCTAATAATGAGTCCTGAATCATAATGGCCGTTTGATTAGGATTGATAACTTAGTATTAAAAAAACTTTTGCGTAAAGAGCGAGGTGTTGCCGAAGTGTCGAAACTCCTCATATACGTAATAATTTCTGTTCGTTTTAAGTTTTTAATGTTGTTCCTTACTTTCAGTTGAAACAACTTGTTTTTTTAATTTAATTTCTGATCGTATTTAAAATTTTGCTGGGAGGTTGGGCGTCCCCTTCATGGAAATTCTCTTCCCTAATGAAAAATTCCTCCATGGAAAGATCCTCCCTTGTAGTTGTAGCCCTCTCCCCCAGACCCCCCCCCCCCCAGAAAAAATACCCCCCAAAACGTCTACATACTTCCCAATATCCAATACTATATGTAAACAATGGGCAAAGTTCATAACATGTAGCCCTTCCCCCGGGGACTGTTAGAGATTAGGTCATCCTCAAAGACATAGTTATTAAATTTTTTTACTATGCTGAACAAGTTGGCTATCTCATAATTTTGAACCGGTTATTTTGGGAAAAATTAGGGTGGGAGGGTGTCTAGTTGCCTTCCAATTTTTCGGTCACTAAAACAAGGCACTAGAACTTTTAAATATCGCTCGAAGGAACTCTCTTGCGACATTCTAGGACCCCGGGGTCGATACGATTACCCACGGAAAAAAAAACAAAACGACAAAACAAATAAACACACATCCGTGATCTTTCTTCTGGCAAAACAAAAAATTACACATTTTTACAGATAAGAGCTTGAAGCCTCTACAAAAGGGTTTTCTGATACGCTGAATCTGTTGATCTGATTTTCCGTAAAATTCTATGACTTTTAGGGTTTTTTTCCCCTTTTTTCGAAATAAGGCAAGTTTTCTCAGGCTTGTAACTTTTAATGGGTAAGACTAAACTTGATGACACTTATATATTGAAAATCAGCGCAAAAATTCAATTTTTTTATGTATCTATTAGTATCAAAATTCCATTATTTGTATTTTAAGAACAATTTTTGTCTTAAGAAGGCTTTAAAGATATTTTCGTAAACCACATTGACTTACTTTGACTTAAGGCTCCTGCTGGTGGTCCAGCGTAGAGATAGATGAGGCTCTTTGCCTCCATTCCGAACGGTCCTGCGCAAGCGTGACTGCTTCTTGGAGATCAGTACCGATCATGAAGAAGTACTGGGTAAGGCTGTCCCTCCATCAAATCCGGTGTCTTCCACGGGGGCGTTTCCAGCCATGTTGGGGGGGGATCAAAATTGAAAAGTATGCTGCCGGGTGCTTCTTCTGGCATGCAAATTAAGTGGGCAAACCATCGTAGAGTCCTTATGGCGAGCTGACAAAAGTTGGGGGTCTGATCCGTTAGTGTCAGCAATAGGGTGTTTGAGACGAAGTCGTACCACTTGATCCCTTCGATTCGTCTTACGAAGTTTGTTTGGGCTACATCTATGGCATCACGAACATAAGGAGCTGCCGGCCAAGTTTCAGCACCGCAAAGAAGGACTTGGGTTACGGTCGTGTTGTAGATCCGCATTTTTGTTTTTCGGCTAATATTGGGCTTTGACCACAAAGAACGGCATAATCGAACCATAATAGACGCAGCTTTCGCGATGCGCGACTGGACTTCCATTTCAATTGAGCCGTTATCCGAGATGACAGATCCAAGGTAAGTAAAAGACTTGACAACTTCGATAGTGTGCCCTAATACGTTGAATGATGGTGAGTTGGCGGAATTTCCTGCCGGGGCAATGATCATTATTTTTGTTTACTGCCAGCTATTATGTAGTCCCACTTTCAGGGCTTCTTCCGACAGTGTATTGAGTGCTGCCTCGAGTCCAACTGCAGAAGTGCATATCAGGGCAATATCATCTGCGAAGTCGCAATCGGCTAGGACTCTATTGCCATATTTCAATCCGAATTGGAGTTTATTCGTGGTTCTATCCCTGACAAAATCAATCCCCGCGTTGAAAAGTTCAGGAGCAGCAAGACAGCCTTGCCCTACACCAGTATCTATCTCGAATAGTGGGCTTCGGCGACCATTAACCTGGACGGAGCTTTTGTACCAGTGTAGAGCGCCTTGAACAGGGGGCAATATTTATCAGGGAGTCCCGTTCGTTTTAGAATCAGCCAAAGGGACTCACGGTCGACCGAGTCGAAAGCTGCTTTAAAGTCAACAAATGCAATATATACTGTACGCTGGAACTCGCGGGCTTTCTCGATGACCTGTCGAATAGTGTATATCTGCTCGGTCGTGGATCTGTTGGACATGAAACCTGCTTGCTGAATCCGGTGGCACTTACGAATGAACTGGGTACTCTTATCAAGCAACGTCATGGTGACTAGTTTGCCAGGCACTGACAGGATGGTGGTTCCTCTGTAATTCGAGCAATCACTACGGCTACCTTTCCACTTCTATAGAGGAAGGATTATCCCTTCCTTCCATTCTTCAGGTATCAATTCGGTTGACCAGACGAGGGAGAACAGCATGTGCAGCCAAAGTAGCATTACCAGTCCTCCAAACTTCAGCAGCTCGACGGTAATCCCGCAGGTTCCTGGTGCCTTGTTGTTCTTCATTCTCCGCAGGGTATTTTGTATCTCTTCTACCGAGGGAGGATCAGGCTCTGGTAGATTTTTATATTTAGTTTGCTGAGTGGATGTAGTTAGGTTGGGGTCAACAACGATTCTTTCGGCATTTAATAGCTTTGCAAGGTGCTCCCTCCATCGATCAAGTTGCGCGTTTTCATCTTCTAGCATTTTGCCAGAGAGGGTTTTAACTGCGCCTATCTTTGGTGGTTTCCCATCGCTAAGATCTCTGACAAGCTTGAAAAGCGAAATGACGTTGCCTTTTTGTGCCACATCTTCTAGCTCTTCAGCTTTTCTATCAACAAATTGTTGTTTATCACGGTGAATAATGTTGTTTCTAATCCCGTTTACCCGTCTGTAGGAGGGCATATCTCCGGCCAACCGCGCTTTCCGGCGCTGTTCAATGATTTTCAGTGCTTCTTGCGATAGCCAGGGCTTCTTTGAATACATCATAAGACCGACGTTATTAGCGGCAGCCTCTAGTACACCCTTTTTATAATTCTGCCAGGACGTGTCCGGGTCAACAAGTGTATCCAGGCATTCAAACCTGTTCTGAATTTCAACTGAGTACTTTTGGTGGAATGCCTCAATTTTTAGTTTCTGGGTGTCTAATTTTGGCTGGCGTCATTCTGAATGCTGGGCTTTAAGACGCAAGCGGAAGTTCAAAGCAACTAATCAATGATCTGTATTCCCTATCTCAGTGCCACGATATGTTCTACAATTCGTAAGTGACGAGCGCCATCTTTGGTTGACTATGATATAGTCAATCATCTTCCGCGTTCGCCCATCGTTGCTATATCATGGTTGGCTTATAGATGTCTTTCCTATGAAACAGGGTGTTGGCAATGACCAGTTCGTGCATCATAGCACACAGCTGGAGGAGGCGGGTCCCATTTTCATTCTACGAGTCAGGGGTAACCGGTCCAACTACAGATTTAAAAGCCCCGCTGGGGATTGACACAGTTGCATTGAAATCGCCCACCATAGCCAAAACATCGTGAGGGGAAATCCGGGATAGAGTAGATGTCAGAGCTGAGTAGAAATTGTCTTTTTCGACCTCTGGGGAGGCATTCGTTGGTGCGTAGCACACAATAACCGACATCTTGCCATGCTTGTGGTTGAAGCGAGCAATGAGTAGTTTATCCGATATCGGGTTGTGGGATATGAGGCATTTCTTTGCCTTCTTATTTAGGAGCAGGCCTACACCGCTGCTTCTACTGGGGGTTTGCCCTGACCAAATAATCCTCTGACCTGTACTGGCGATTTCTTCATCACCTGTTCCCGTCAAATGTATTTCTGTCATTCCAAGTATGTCAATCCTACATCTTAACATCTCCAACCTTAGAAGGTTTTTGGATCCCGGCTTATTCTTGGTTAAAACATTCTAGGTGGCTATTCTCAACCCATCTTGGTCAGAAAGGTTCAAAGGATGTCCAGGGGCGTGCCGAGGTCGTAAGAAATTAAAACCAATAAGATCCGAGGCTTGAGTTTCATTTCTTTTCATTGCAATTATTTTCAGGAGGAGGGTCGCAAGCCCAACGGCCAGCCATAAAAAAGAACAAGAATTTGTTCAAAAAACAAGACGAATATTTCAGAAAGACAACCGCTTCCCATCTTCAGCACTTTAAAGAGAAAGTCAGAAACAACACGGTTACATTGCCTGAACAAATATGCTATCAAAAAACAAATTAAAAAAGTAATAAAATCAAAAAGGCGGAAAGTACAAAGAAAAAAACACACAAAAACTCAAATTTGAAGAAATAGAAAGCCTAAAAAACCAAACAGTGCGGAAAAACCAAAAGCAGACCAAATCAAATTTAACACAATTAAAAACTTTAAAATCCAAAATAATCTAATTTCATAAGCAAGCCAATATTTTCGATTTCAGAAAACAATGTTACTCACTTAATACTAGACAAGTGACTGAAAAGGTGAAGATTCTTTCAAACGAACGCAAATAGTTACCTAGTACTATAGACAACGCTTGTGAAAATTTTTTTACCCCTTTTTTATTTTTGTGTTTTGCTGATATTTGTTTACCTAAGGGTAGCGTTTGTTTTCTATCTCTTTTCTTAACTGTTAAAAATAACTCCAGATATAACACCGGAATACTTAGGTTCAATTTGTATCTGTCGTCAGACTATTTATTAAGAACTTTGTCATTTTTTGTTTCTTTTCATTTGTTTTAAGCATCAAAAGAGGCAAATTAATTGTAAAGTCAGTCACCAAACTTAGTCTGTCTGTATTTTCGAAATACAAAATGAGAGTGATATAGATATGCTAGTCGTAATTTGTATTATCAGAAAAATAATGTTTGTAGTAGCACTTTTCTTTCTTTTCTGACTTGGAATCTTTGGACTTGGAACTTTTTTATATTTTTTTTTATATTTATGTGCTTGTAATAGTGGTACTCTAAGGCTGCTCATACACACCACATGGTTCTCCCAGTGATACTATATTTTTTACATGTCTTAGAATGACATGAAAAATGCTTAAAACCAAAAAAAATCACATTTAATATTTTCAAAATACAAAATGAGGATGATATAGATATGTTTGTTGTGACTTTTAATATTAGAAAAATAGTGTTTGTAATAGCTCTTTTCGTTTTTCTGACTTGGAATTTTTTGGACTTGGAAAATTGTTCAATTTTTAGTTATTATTATTTTTATTTATTGGGCTGTATCAATGGTACTCTATGGCTGCTCATAGATACTATGCGGCTGTCCAAGTGTCTTAAAATGACATGAAATATAATTAAAACAAAAAAGTCACATTTAATATTTTCGAAATAAAAAATGACAATGCTATGGATATGTTAGTCGTGATTTTTACTATTAGAAAAATTATGTTTGTAGTAGCTCTTTCCTTTTTCCTGACTTGGAAAATTATCCAATTTTTTATTATTAGTATTTTTATTTACACGGCTGTATCAATGGTAGTATATGCTTGCTCATCGACACTAAGCAGCTGTCCCAGAGGTAATCTATGGCAGGTTATCGAAACTATCTAGTTTATTGTATGTATTAAACTAGTAATTTTCAAACATTGGAAGGATAAACACCTGTATTATATTTAAAAAAAAGTTAAATGAATTATTTGAGGAAAGTGTGTACACACGATAAAATCATCATTGCGTTGAATGCTGACAAAGGCAGAAATTTGGACTATGAAACAAGTAATAGTTTATTGGGAAAATATGCGTACGTTGTCATGAAAGCGAGGAGCCTAATTTACCTAAGTACCTAAGAATTTCAATCATGCAAATGATGGAAATGTGGAAGTATCACTTCCAGAGAAGTTAGTCCTCAAAGAGAATGCCAACACAAAACTAATAGTTGATGAAGAGGGGCATCTTCTTACTAATGGTTCTGGTAACATGTTACCTGTTGATAGATCCTATCGTCATCTTTCCGGTATTAGCATTCAAATGAAAGCAAAGGGTAAAATAAAGGCCAACTGCTGCACTAATATCATAAACCATATCTTGTCTACGTGCCAGAACTGTTACCTGTGTAAAAACAATGTGAGAATAGACAATGAAATGGGTGGTAAAATAAAAAGGGCATTGGCAGACAATATCATTAATGAATATAAAGATAAATCGATGGTAAATAAAGCACACGTGAACATTATTACTACAATTGATCAAACAGTCAATGAACCAAATAATACCAATTTATTCTACTGGTTACGAACTAAGAGAAGAGAATAGCTACAATATCAAGAGAGAACACAATGAATTATTTTATGGAACAGATTCAAAATGTCAAAAGTTGTTCAATGATATTATTAGTGTATAATAATACATGTAGCATATTTTTATATTAATATTCTACATGTCATTATTTCATTGAAAATATTTTATGGATTACTTTGTTATATTTCCATTATTTTTAGGGTACGCTAGCAAGTCAAACGTTTAGAATGTTTATTAAAATGTCAGAGATGTAAGAAAAGGGACAAATAGATACTACTAGCAGGCTCATAGAGGTTTTATTAGATACTGAGATAGGTTAACAGACACACAGGCAGAGAGAGTGAGAAACACATACAAAGACATAGATTAAGACATGCAAACTGACAAAGACAGACACTGAAGCAAGCAGGCACCCACCCAGACACACAGGGTTAGAGAGTGAGAGAGACAAAAAACACGTAGAAATACATAAATTCAGACATACAAACCGACAATGACAGACACTGGGACAAGCAAACACCTGCCCAAACACACAGACAAACAGAGTGAGAGAGACAAAAAAACTCCTACAAACACATAGATTCAGACACACACACTGACAAAGACGGGTAATGAGACAAGCAAACACCCACCCAGAAAACACAGGCAAAGAGAGTGAGAGAGACAAAAAACTCCTACAAATATATAGATTCTGACATACAAACTGAAAAAGACAAACACGAGGGCAAGCAAACACCCTGCCAGATACACTGACAAAGAGAGTGAGAGAGAAAAAAACATATACAAATACATAGATTCGGACATACAAACTGACAAAGACAGGCACTGAGACAAGCAAACACATACGCAGATACACAAACAAAGGGGGGGGAGAGAGAGAGAGAGAGAGAGAGAGAGAGAGAGAGAGAGAGAGAGAGAGAGAGAGAGAGAGAGAGAGAGAGAGAGAGAGAGAGAGAGAGAGAGAGAGAGAGAGAGAGAGAGAGAGAGAGAGAGAGAGAGAGAGAGAAACAAATACACAGATTCAGACATACAAACTGACAAAGACAGTCATGGAGAGAATCAAACACTCACCCAGACACATAGGCAAAGAGACTGAGAGAGACTAAAACAGATACAACTATATAAATCAAGACAATTAAACCGACAAAGACAAGCACTGGGACAACCAAAAACCCACCTAGACACAGAGACAAAGAGAGTGAGAGCATGAATTTATACATACAAACCGAAAAACACAAACATTGGGAGAAGCAAACACCCACCCAGATACACAGGAAAAGAGAGTGAGAGAGACAAAAACACACACATATACTTAGATTCAGACATACAATCCGACAAAGACAGGCACTGGGCGAAGCAAACATCTTCCCAGACACACAGGCAAAGAGAGTGAGAGAGACAAACACTCATACAAATATATAGAATCAGACATAAAAACCAACAAAGACACTCTGGGACAAGCAAACACTCGCCCAGATACACAAGCAAACAGAGTGAGAGTATAGACTCAGACATACAAACCGACAAAGAAAGGCACTGGGACGAGCAAACACCCAACCAGACACATAGGCAAAGAGATAGAGAGAGACAAAAACACATACAAATACAAAGATTCAGAAATACAAACCGACGAGGACAGCCACTGGAACCTTCAAACACCGGCATAGACACACAGGCAAAGAGAGTGAGAGCAAAAAACTCATAAAAACAATGAGATTCAGTCATACAAACCGATAAAAACAGGCACTGGGACAAGCAAACATCCCCCCCCAGACAAAAAAGCAATGAAAGTGAGAGATACAAAAACACATGAGTGAGAGAGACAAAAACACATACAAATATCGCTCGGACACACAGGTATAGTGAGAGAGACATGCAAAAACGTTAGCAAACACCCGCCCAGACACATACAGGCAAAGAGAAACAAAAGCACATACAAACAAATAGATTCAAACATACAAACCGACAAATACAGGTACTGGGACAAGTAAACATCGGCCCAGACATACAGGCAGAAAGAGTAACAGAGACAAAAAAACGCATACAAACCCATAGATTCAGACATAGAAACCGACGATGACAGGTACTGGGACAACCTAACATCCACCCAGACACACAGAGAAAGAGAGACAAAAAACACATACTAATATATAAATTCAGACATACGAACTGACAAAGACAGATATGGGGGTAAGCAAACACCCACCCAGATGCACAGGCAAAGAGAGTGAGAGAGACAGAACCACATACAAATACATAGATTCAGACATACAAACCGACAAAGAGAGGCACTGGGACAAGCAAACACATACCCAGACACACAGACAAAGAGAGAGCGACAAAAACACAAACAAATTCATAGATTCAGACATACAAACTGACAAAGAAAGGCATGGGGAGAAGCAAACACACGCCCAGACACATATGCAAAGAGACTGAGAGAGACTAAAACAAATACAACTATATAGATTCAGATATACAAAACAACAAAGTGAGGCACTGGGACAAGCAAACATCCGCCCACACACACAGGCAAAGAGAGTGAGAGTATAGATTCAGACGTACAAGTCGACAAAGACAAATATTGGGGGAAGCAAACACCCACCCAGATACACAGGCAAAGAAAGTAAAAGAGGCAAAAACACATACAAATACATAGATTCAGACATACAAACTGACAAAGACAGACACTGGTAGAAACAAACATCCACCCAGACACACAGGCAAAGAGAGTGAGAGAGACAAAAACACATGCAAATATATAGATTCAGATATACAAACAAACAAAGACAGGCATGAGGAGAAGCAAAAACAAGCCCAAAAACATAGGCAAACAGAGTAAGAGAGAAAAAAAAAATACAACTATATAGATTCAGACATACAAACCGACAAAGACAGGCACTGAAATAAGCAAACACCCACCCAGATACACAAGCCAAGAAAATGTGAGATAGACAAAAACACAGACAAACATATAGATTCAGACATACAAACCAACAAAGACAAGCACTGGGAGAAGCAAACACCTGCCCAGACACATAGGCAAAGAGAGTAAGAAAGGCAAAAAACTCATAGAAATATATAGATTCGGACATACAAATTAACAAAGACAGGCCCTGGGACAAGCAAACACCCGCCAAGATACCAATGCAAAAAGAGCGAGAGATACAAAAACACATATAAATACATAGATTCAGACATACGAACAATCAAAGACAGGCACTGGGACAAGCAAAACACGCCCAGACCCATAGGTAAAGAGAGTGAGAGATACAAAAAACCAAACAAATATATATAATTCAGACAAAAAACTGAGAAAGACAGGCATGGGAAGAAGCAAACTCCCGCCCAGACACATAGGCGAAGAGAGTGAGAGAGATAAAAATACATACAAATACATGGACTCAGACATACAAACTGACAAAGACAGGACCTGGGAGAAGCAAACACCTGCCCAGACGCATTTGCAAAGAGAGCGAGAAATGCAAAAACACAAACAAATATATAGATTCAGACATATAAACCGACAAAGACAGGCACTGGGACAAGAAAACACCCGCCCAGACACACAGGCAAAGAGAGTGAGAGAGGTAAAAACAGATAAGAATATATACATTCAGAGATACAAACCAACAAAGAAATGCACTGGGACAAGCATACACCCGCCAAGAAACACAGGCAAAGAGAGTAAGAGACACAAAAACAAATACAACTATACAGATTCAGCCATAAAAACCAACAAAGACAGGCACTGGGACATGCAAAAACCTGCCCAAACACACAGGTATAGAGAGTGAGAGAGACAAAAACGCATACAAATACATAGATTCAGAAATACAAAACGACAAAGACTAACATAAGGACTGGCAAACACCCGCCCAGACACGAAGGGTGTTTGCAGGTTGTTTACTTATCTCAGTGCCTGTTTTTGTCAGTTTGTATGTCTGAATCTATATAGTTGTCTTTGTTTTTGTCTCTCTTACTCTCTTTACCTATGTGTCTGGGCGTTTTGTTTGCTTCTTCCCATGCCTATCTTTGTTGGTTTGTATGTCTGAATCTATATATTTGTATGTGTTTTTATCTCTCTCGCTCTCTTTGCCTGTGTATCTGGGTGGGTGTTTGCTTCTCCCAATCTTTGTCTTTGTCGGTTTGTACGTCTGAATCTATACTCTCACTCTCTTTGCCTGTGTATCTGGGCGGGTGTTTGCTTGTCCCAGTGCCTGTCTTTGTCGGTTTTTATGTCTGAATCTATATAGTTGTATTTTTTAGTCTCTCTCAGTCTCTTTGCCTATGTGTCTGGGCGTGTGTTTGCTTCTCCCCATGCCTGTCTTTGTCGGTTTGTATGTCTGAATCTATGTATTTGTTTGTGTTTTTATCTCTCTCCCTTTGTCTGTGTGTCTGGGTATGTGTTTACTTGTCCCAGTGCCTGTCTTTGTCTGTTTGTATTTCCGAATCTATGAATCTGTATGTGTTTCTGTCTCTCTCACTCTCTTTGCCTGTGTTTCTGGGTGGGTGTTTGCTTGCCAACGTCTTTGTCTTTGTCAGTTTGTATGTCTGAATCTATGTATTTGTATGTGTTTTTGTCTCTCTCGCTCTCTTTGCATGTGTGTCTGGGCGTGTGTTTGCTTGTCCCACTGCCTGTCTTTGTCGGTTTGTATATCTGAATATATGTGTGTATGCGTTTTGTTTGTCTCTCTCGCTCTCTCTGCCTTTATGTCTGGGCAGATGTTTGCTTGTCCCAGTGCCTGTGATTGTCGGTTTGTATGTCTAAATCTATTTGTTTGTATGTGCTTTTGTCTCTCTTTGCCTGTATGTGTCGGGGTGGATGTTTTCTAACTTTTTTGCATGTCTTCAAGGGCGTAGGCAGCATTAGGCAGCATATTGTCCAGGGGGGGCAGTCGATAGTGTGATGGAGTTTTATTAACTACTTTTTCCAAACCATCGGCTTTTTCAGCCATATCTAATGTAAATTTGAAGGTCTACGGGGAAGGGGGGGGGGGAGATGCAACGTTTTTGCGCCATTTTTGCACCAACAAGTGGTGACCCCCGTACTTTACACCCCAATAAGTGGTGGCAGCAATTAAAGGTCCTATCAGTAAACCTGATAAGAAAAGAATTCCGCGTTTTCGAAGAGACAAGTAATTTAGCCTACAAGAGTAGCCTATTGTGGTTACATATATAAAAATGAAAAAAATCGCAAAGAAAATTCTTTTTTATCTGGTCTGTGCCTAGGTGAATAGATAGGTAATAAAATTTAAGAATCAATATATCGCGCAACTAATTAGTGTGCAAAAATATAAGAATAATTGAGACGCAGCAATTTTTCGCGAGAGACCAGAAGTTGCATTGGTAAAAGGATTTTCATTTGGACGGAAGACGTTAAGTAAACCTTGAAATAATGGCGGACAAACGGAGAATTCAGACAAGATCTACCGCGGTAAAACAAAAATCGGATTCAGACACACAATTGTATGTGACTCCAGCTGGAATACCCTAAGAAAAACACCATCAGATAGAACCATATATCACTCAACAGGTGAAATAGACATTTCTGGGACGTGTGAAGAGGAAATCTTCAAAACAAAATCAGTAATAGAGCGATCTCCGGTACGAACCAGGGAAGAAGAAAAAAGTCTAAGGCAAATTCAGGAAGAATTATTCTCAGATAGAGAAACCTGAACAAAAGAAACAGTGGCGATAATACATGAGGAAAAATTATTACATGAAAGAACGGGTAAAACAAAACAAACTCACTCTTCGGAGGAGGTACAAAAAGCAGGGGAGTTGCGGGCAAGAGAAAACATTATACAACGAGCAGACTCAGAAAACGAATTAAGAGAATATAAAGACAGTGAGAATCATAGTAGGCCAAGTAGCAGGAGTAGTAGAAGCTCAATTTCCAGCAGGAGTTCACGAGAAAGCACTCTAATAGATATGACACAACAACTATTAAATTGCACAGAGAAAGAAAGAGAGAAAGATAGACAAGAAAGAGAACGAAAGAAAGAGGCTGATAGGATAGCCAGAGAAAAAAAAGGAGGAGGCAGACAGAGAGGAAAGAAAATACATAATGGAGATGATTGCAGGGAGAAATTCTCAAGAGCCTCAGAAATCGTCTACAATAGAGGTAATGCTTTCAATAAACCTTCAACCAATGAAAGAAAATGAAGATGTACATTTATACATATACAATTTTGAAAAAACGGCGGAATTAAGCGGATTGCCGAGAGAAAATTGGGTGACAAGAATACATCCCCTCCTTAACTACAAAGCACAAATTGCATATAAAGCATTACCAATGGAGTACTCGAAAGATTTTGAAAGACTAAAACAACAAATTTTTGAAAAGTTTCAACTCTCCCCCGAGCACTTTCAAAGAAGGTTTAGAAGCAAAAGAAAACGAGACAACGAAACTTATAAAGAACACGGGTACAAATTGAAAGATATGTGTTTAAAATGGCTAGAGTTAGAAAACTATAGAATGTTAGAAGACCCGGAAGAAATAAAAGATAAGATAAAGTGAATAGTGGATAAAACAGCAATGGAACAATTCTTAGAAAATACCCTTCCAAATATCAGAATGTACTTAAAAGAGAAAAACCCACAAACAATTGAAGAAATGTCCGAATTAGCAGACAGGCACACTGAAACTAGGAGGGAGGCATTCCCACCAAGAACAAGGTTAGGAGGTAGTGGTAGGAAAGAATACCCTTACACAGAGAATAAAAATAATGCTAGCCAGTTATGGCAAAGACAAACGGAAGCAACGTGCTACCATTTTAACTCCGGTAGCCACTATAGCACGAATTGCCCAAATAAAGACGGTAGAAAATACGGCCAAAAACAGGAACAGTATGACGTTACCTGTTATAACTGTAATAAACGAGGACATTATGCCTCAGATTGCCGCAGCGCAAAAAAAAATTACGACAATAATTACAGAACAAGGGACGATGGGGCAAACGGAAAACACGACAATCCGAGAAACGATCGATCCCGAGAGAATGGGAAAAAATCTCAAACGTATAAGAGAACCGTATGGGTTAAAAGCCCGGAGAATATGAAAACTTGCGCATTTGCAGAATCACACAAAGTATGTGGCGAACCAAATGGTAAATCAGTAGAAATAGTTATCGATTCCTGCAGCGACCAAACCTATGTACGGGAAGACTTGGTAAAGAAAACCGACGTAAATTACAAAAAAAAAGTGGCAGCGCTATGCTACTATGGAGCAGAACATAAATGTCCGACGGCTCCGGTCATAATAGAAATAGCCAATAAAGAGGGAAATACGGTTAAAAAGGAATTAAAAGTAAGGGTTGTACCTACTCTTGCAGTAGACGTTTTATTAGGGGGATATTTCGGCAATATCAAAAATTTTCTTACACTAAAAGCAACCTCCATGATTAAAAAAGTAAATTCGGTGACACGAAGTCAAGAAAAAAATAAAAGGGAGGCTGTGCCGCCCACTAATGAAAATGATGATCAAAATATACAAAACCCATTTAAATTTAACGACGAGATGTTCATAAAAAATTCAAAACTAAGAAAACCGAAAAGCCAAAAAAGGGCAGACAAAAAGGAATATAACCATAAACAAGAGAAATTATTGACCGTTGAAAGAGAAGCAGAGGAAACCAAAGATGAATTAACCAAAATACTCGGGGTAACCCCCGAAAAATTCGAAGAATTACAAACAAAAGATAGAGATTGTAGAAAAATAAAACTAGCACTAACGAATCAAAAGAATCCACAATCTAAACAGTTTTCCAGTAGTGGAAATCTACTTTACAAAATAATGGAGACTGGGGAAAACCCTAGAAAATTACAACTTTTGGTACCACATGAACTAAGAAAAGCGGTAATAAAGTTGGCTCACGCAAGCCCAACGGGGGGACACATGGGATCCCAAAGAACAAGAGATCGAGTCTTGCAGCGTTTTTGGTGGAAAGGATTAAGAAGGGATATTATCAACTCTTGTAAAAGATGCAAAGATTGTCAATTAGTCGCATACAAAAAACCAAATGAAAAAGTTCCAATGAAAAAAATGCCAATCTTCGGCAAACCATTTGAGAGAATTTCAATGGACATTGTAGGTCCACTTCCGAAGTCCAGCACGGGAAACAGATTCATTCTAGTTATTAATGATTTGGCTACGAGATACCCAGAAGCTATCCCAATGCGAACAGTAAAATCACCAAAAATCGCAGAAGAATTAGCGAAATATGTCTCATGTCAGGGAATCCCGAAGGAAATTTTAACAGATAATGGAACCAATTTTATATCGACATACATCCGAAAATTATACGAAATTCTCGGTATTAAACAAGTATTAACTACTCCATTCCATCCTCAGACAAATGGAGTGACAGGAAGATTTAAAGGAACCCTAATTAGTATGTTGAGACGTTTTGTAAGAGATGATGTAAACCAATTGGACAAAATGCTTCCTTATGTCGTTTTTGCCAACAGAGAAACTCCTCACCAAGCTACAGGGTTCTCGCCATTTGAATTACTGTATGGGACAAACCCGAGGGGGGTGTTAGACATTTTAAAGGAATCATGGGAGAATGAGGAGAAAAATGAAGAAACAGTGATAACCCACTTGCTATCACTACGAGAAAAACTGCATAAATACCATGAAATTGCCAAGCAAGCACAGGGGGAATATGCAGAAAAAACGAAAACATGGTACGTAAAAGCCGCCCGAATGCGCGAATTCATGGAAGAGGACAAAGTCCTCATATTGTTACCGGACGGAAATAATAAATTGGAAGTAAGATGAAAAGGACCGTTCAAGGTGAAAAAGAAAATGAATGATGTAAATTATATGATAGAATTAGATGGAGCAAGGAAAAAGGAAAAAGTTTACCATGTGAATTTACTGAGGAAATTTAACAAGGAAAATGAAAAAGAAAACCACAAGGATCCGCAGAAGTGCTGTTTCCTGATTTCGACCTCAGAACATGACGAGGAAAGTGCCCCTTTAGGTACAATAGACCCGGTGGAAACACATATAAATGCCACTGAACGAGTTTCGGCAGAAACACATCTGGGCCAAGCTCAGAAATCCCAATTAAATAAGTTAGTCACAGAATTTGCAGACGTATTAACAGACGAAATCGGAAATACAGAAAATGTAGTACATAAATTACTATTAAAAGACAAGAAACCAATAAAACAATGCCCGTACCGAATACCAAAAGCTAAAAGGAAAGAGATGAAAAAAGAAATAGACCGAATGCTTAATTTAGGGGTTATAGAACCATCAAATTCAGAATATGCAACACCAGTCGTATTAGTCCCGAAGAAGGATGGCTCCATTACATTTTGCGTAGACTATAGAAAACTAAATAATATTTCCGAATCAGAGACGTATCCGATACCAAGAATGGACGGAATTCTAGAGTCAGTAGGTTCCGCAAAATTATATCAATTTTGGACTTGAGAAGGGGGTATTGGCAAGTAAAAATGCACCCAGAAGATTCAGCCAAAACTGCCTTTATTAATCCTTTTGGGTTATACCAATTTAGGTACATGCCAGTTAGACTAAAAGTGGCACCAGCAATATTTCAAAGGCTAGTAGACCATATTGTAAATTTCTTACCATATACAAGAGCCTACTTGGATGACATTATAGTATTTTCGAACTAGTTCAATGAACATCTAATCCATATGGAACAAATATTAACCAGGCTGAGGAGAGCAGGACTAACTTTGAATGTAGAAAAATGTAAATTAGTACAGTCACAGACAGAATACCTGGGACACAAAATAGGAAACGGTATAATAGCCCCATTAAGGGAAAAAACAGAAAAAATTAGAAACGCAGCAGTTCCGACCACAAAGAAAAAAGATCGGTCATTTTTGGGGTTGGCAGGATATTACCAGAAATTCATACCAAATTTTGTAACAATTGCTACACCTTTGACGGATTTAACAAGGAAGGAGGCCATAGACCCCGTTAAATGGTCAAAAATGGAACAAGATGCATTTGATACACTGAAAGATGCTCTTTGTAGGGAAAGGATACTGAGAAATCCAGATTTTTCCTTACCATTTGTGCTACAGACTGACAGTTCAGATTACGGATTAGGGGCAGTTATATCTCAAAATTTTGAAGATGGGGAACATCCAATCACATTTATATCCAGAAAATTGTCAAAAGCAGAATTAAATTATAGCACGATAGAAAAAGAATGTCTTGTGATAATATACGCAATCAAAAAACTCGACTTTTACGTATATGGACGAAAATTTACAATAGTGACAGATCACAACCCATTGAGATGGCTAAATATAATGAAGCCAGATAGCCAACGATTGACAGGATGGGGCCTGTGCTTACAAGAATATGATTTTGAAATAAAATCGAGACCGGGGACAGATAATGGAGATGCTGACGGCATGTCCCGATTGTGAGAAAAGAATAATATAAGTTAAAAAAAATGTTGGATGGGCTGTGCCTTGATAACATAAATAACCGAGAGAAAAATAAAATGTTGGATGGGTTGTGCCTTGATAACATAAATAATAGGGGGGAAAAAGAGGTCAAAGACCCATGGGGAATAAAGAAAGATGGTTACAAAATAGAGATGAATGACCTACAACGGGTTGGGGGAAAGTTGGGAGATATTAAATGTCGAGTCGGATTAGAAAAACTTGGAAAGGAATCTGAGATTGATATTATCAACTCAAAAGATATGTCGATCCTTTATGAGGGGGAGGAATCCCTTCGGGAAGCTCCCCTGCGGGAAGTAGCGAAAGATAGCCCTTTTCCTCAATGCACAACTGGCGGACAAGTTGTGATCCCTTTACGGAGATTTTGCCTCTCTGATCTGGAGTCCTTGGGGGATACTCTCTCCCAGTCACTTCATACTTCACCCAAACCTTTGTCCAGTAACCCTATTCATAGCTGTTATTCTTCATGGGAATTGACAATTATTTCCGGAAAAACCACATTCAGTATCGAAGTTTCATCTTCAATTAAGATCAACGCATATTATTCATTTAATTATCCCAGGGGAGGAAACCCAGAAAAAAGGCGATTCATGGTTCGCTCAAAATTTTACTTCATTCCCAGTACCCTTATCGTTTTCACAGGCCTTTGCATTTTCGGCCTTAGACTATTTGAAATTATGCCAAGGGGCAATTTACTTTTTATTGAGATGTGGGGTTGTCTCCACAGATGGAAATTAAGAGGCTTGTGCAGCCAAAATTTTTCATGAGGGCTGGCATAATCGAAAGTTGCCAGGAACTGATTCTTTGCTCCTCTCAAATGTAAATTCGTGAGAGCGAGAAAATTTTTCGTTTTTGATTGTGCTGCGCACAATGAATTTCTACGAATCTTGGAGACTTCAACTTTCAAAACCTAATGCAGATGCTATAGGATCTAGACCATGGTGGTTCTACGATAGATACGTGGGGATGGCGACGAATCCTGAGCCAAGTGGTGGAAGTACAGGCATTGGTGGAAGAAAGAAGAGAAGATACAAGTTTGATGATTTTGAGTTTAATGTTATTTATTTTATGTCTGAGTTTCTAGACAATCCACCGGAGTAGTGGCTATTTATCTTAGGAGGGAGGTGTTGGTACCCTTGGTCCCAGTTTGTTCAGATAAATGTCCTTCCCCGATTCTTTTCTTTTGGCCCCTTTAATTATTTTCCTTCCCCTAGTAATAATTATTAATTTTCCTTTAATTTTGGTGGTGCCATTTTCTGTCCTCCTAATTTCGTAGTTGGTTACACAGACCACGGGGGTAAGTGCGCAGTTGGGGATGTTTGACCAGTAATTTAGTAAGCCCTCGGATTGGCTGGAAAAATCCATTACCACACCATCACCCCGTCGCAGACACGTGGCTGGCGGAGCGGGCTGGGCAAAATTGTCCTTTTTTGTTTTATTTCCTTTTTGTAGCGTGACTAGATTACAGTAAGATTTTTTATACTATATAATCTTTGACTTTTCAGCCTAGGTCGAGTCTAAAGAGATAGTTAGAAATACTACCGGTAACCCTTGGCCTCAAAAGTGGCCCCTTGGACCATTCGATCACGCGAGAGTACCCTAAGGCAGGGTATATTGTAAATCGGGCACAGACGCGTACCCGATAGAAGTCGGAACCGTTGGAGTAAGCGCGGGAATCCCACTAACCTTTGGGCCGACAAAAGGTTCTCCCCCTCGAGTAAGTGGCATAGCAACGTTTTTGCGCCATTTTTGCACCAACAAGTGGTGACCCCCGTACTTTACACCCCAATAGTATGTCTGAATTTATGTGTTTTTATGTGTTTTTGTCTCTCTCACTCTCTAAGCCTGTGTGTCTGGGTGGGTGCCTGCTTGCTCCAGTGTCCGTCTTTGTCTGTTTACATGTCTGAATCTATGCATTTGTATGTGTTTCTCACTCTTTCTGCCTGTGTGTCTTTTAACCTATCTCAGTTTCTAAAAAAAACCTCTATGAGCCTGCTAGTAGTGTCTATGAGTGAAAATTCCTTTTCTTACATCTCTGACATTTTAATAAATATTCTAAACGTTTGACTTGCTAGCGTACCCTAAAAATAATGGAAATATATCCAAGTAATACATAAAATATTTTTAATGAAATAATGACATGCAGAATATTAATATAAAAGTATGTTACATATATTATTATACATTAATATCACTGAACAACTTTGGAAATTTTGAATCTGTTCCATAAAGTGATTCATTATGTTCTCTCTTGATATTGTAGCTACTATCTTCTCTTAGTTTATAACCAGTAGAATAATGATTATTCCAGTTTGAGTCAAACACAATTTTTACTGGTGTGTCACCGACAGGTTCAGTATGCGTTTCGTCTTTGGTATTATTCGGTTCATTGACTGTTTGATCAATGGTTCGTTATAATGTTGACTTGCTCTCTATTTTCCATCAATTTATCGTTATATTTATTACTGACGTTATCTGCCAATGCCATTTTTACTTTACAGGCGATTTCATTGTCTATTTTGACATTATTTTTACACAGGCAACCGTTCTGGGCACGTAGACAAGATACGGTTTGTGACATTATTGCTGCAGTTGGCCTTTCTTTTCTTCTTTGGTTTCGTTTGAATGCTAATACCGGAAAGATGACGATAGGATCTATCAACAGGTAACATATTACCAGAACCATTAGCAAGAAGATGCCCCTCTTCATCAACTATTATTTTTATGTTGGCATTCTCTTTGAATACTAATTTCTCTGGAAATGATACTTTTGCGTATCCACCATTTGCATGAATGAAATTCTCGGGTACTCCAAAGAAATTTAGCTCCTTGCTGTCATAACAAGGGACACATACATTCCCAATAAGATGTTCACTACTACTTGTTTCATAGTTCAAATATCTGTCTTTTTCAGCATTAAACACAACGATGATTTCATCGGATGTACAAACTTTCATCAAATAATCCATCTTCACTTGTTTTTTAAATATGATGCAGGTGTTTATCCTTCCAATGTGTGAAAATTACTCATTTAATACGTACAATAAACTAGATAGTGTCGATAACCTGCCATAGAGTAAGACTGGGGCAGCTGCGTAGTGTCTATTTTCAAGTATATTGTACCATTGATACAGCTGCATAAATAAAAAAATAATAATAAAAAAAGTTGAATAATTTTCCAAGTCCAAAAAGTCCAAGTCAGGAAAAAGAAAAGAGCTACTACAAACATTATTATTCTAATAGGTAAAATCACGACTAACATATCTATTGCATTCTCATTTTGTATTTAGAAAATATGACATGTGATTTTTTTGTTTTAAGTATATTTCATGTCATTTAAAGACACTGGGACAGCCGCATAGTGTCTATGAGCAGCCATAGAGTACCATTGATACAGCCATATAAATAAAAGTAATAATAATAAAAAAATTGAATAATTTTCCGAGTCCAAAAAGTTCCAAGCCAGAACAAAGAAAAGAGCTACTACAAACACTATTTTTCTAATAGTAACAGTCTCGACTAACCCATCTATATCATTCTCATTTTGTATTTTGAAAATATTAAATGTGATTTTTTTTGTTTTAAGCATGTTTCATGTCATTCTAAGACATGTAAAAAATACAGTATCACCGGAAGAACCAAGTAATGTGTATGATCAATCATATAGTACTATTATTACAGGCACATAAATAATAATAAAAAAAATTCGAATAATTTTCCAAGTCTAAAAAATTCCAAGTCAGAAAAAAAGAAGAAAAGTGCTACTACAAACATTATTTTTCTAATAATAAAAATCACGACTATCATATCTATATCACTCTGATTTTGTATTTCGAAAATATTAAATGTGATAATTTTTGTTTTTTTTAGCATGTTTCATTCCGTTCTGAGACATGTAAAAGAAAAAAGTTGAAAAAAATTCTATGTTACAAAAATTAAAAAAATATAAATAAAAGTAAAAAAAAGTTAAAAAAAACTTCAAAAAGCATAAGAAATGGGAAAGGGGTCAAAGAGTCGGGGGAGGGGTATTGGGGCCCTTTGAGGGTGGGGCATGGATGACTAATGGCTTCCGTATAATTGCCTAGAATTTATGCAGCTTTATTAATATCGACTTTATGTATATTCCCGATACTATACAATATTTGTGTGTATTAACTACACTCTTCATTTGGTACTTGTGTATTATACCGACCACACCTATGCATTTAAAATTCCCACGTTAAATATATTTGGAAATCTAAATATTCTTAAAATATTCCTTAAAAATGTAAATAATATGTATCTCTTAATGGACTTACCATTCCATGAGATTTACCCCTTAGTTGATAAGCAACTATAATTTTAACCCTTCCTCTCTGTTAAATAATTATTCCATTTCTATTTTTACGTAAGAATCTCATGTAAAAATACCTTGCAAGAATAAATCTGTAATTTGTCACTTGAATTCTAACACCCTCCCTAAAGTAGGTCAAAATTCCTTTCTCTTGGCTTAGTCTTCTGTTATCGTCATAAGGCTATTTTTAGATCTAGTTCCGGACCTTTAGCCCTTATACTACTGGCGTTATTTAAAAAACGATCAAAAATTAAATAATTTCTTTTCAACTGATAGTAAGGAGCAATATTAAATCTTAAAAAGAACAGAAATTCTTATGTATATGAGGGGGTTGACCCTTCCTCAACACCTCGCTCTTTACGCTAAAACTTAAATTTTGTCCTAAGTCTTTCATTAACGACTCCTGAAACACAAGGGTCGTTTAATTAAAGAAATAAGTAGATATTTTGAAAGTGCAGAAAACTTTAGTGCCAAGAGCGAGGCATTGAGGAGGGGGCAACCCCCCTCATATACATAATAACTTCTGTTCGTTTTAAGGTTTAATGTTACTCCTTACATTCAGTTGAAAAACTGGTTTCTTTTATTTAATCGTGAGCAAAAAACCGAGCGCATAAATGTACTCTCAAGAAAGATGAGTGTTTACTTAAAATACTACTACTTCCACTAATAAAAACTCAGTGGAGCACCGAGTCACCTGAAGCCAATGCTCCTTTTCCATCCCAATAAGCACGCTCCTTTTCCATCCCAATCTAATGAAAGCTTCCCTCTTCAAACCCTCCTGGCAAGTTCACATTCTAAAGCAGATCACGGCAAGATCCCATCAGTTGTGAAATTGAGCTATGAAATACTAAAAAATTCCAACCGGTATTAGATTTTAAGTAAACTGAACGCTATTGAAAGAAACCCGATCTTTTAGAAGCATAGTAGTTTCACTATTGAATTATCTTATCTTAGATCTTGGTGCATCCAGAGGTGCATAGGCCGGGTTGCCAAATGTATGAAATCATGCAACGTAGCATAATTAGGAACCAAAAGCATCCAAGCATAATCTTCTCTAAGTCAGCACAATTGTAGCATAATCTAAGGCAATATAGAACAATTCATAATAACGTCAAATCTAAAAATCAAACGAACACCAGCGATGGTTTTCGAATTTTCCTAGCAAGTTAAATGTAACAAGCAGTACTATCTAGGAATATAAAGCACAGGTATCCTTAGTTAACATAGATGGAAATCAAGCTGCTGCTTTTACCGCATTCAAGAATGAAGCATGTGATGTGGAAACTTTTCCTGTTCCTTTTAAACTTTGTGTTTGTCTAGCCAGTAAGTACTTTGCACCATAGAACTGTAGTGTCTTCTTTTTTCAAAGATGATACACATTT
This sequence comes from Artemia sinica, assembly GCA_027921565.1. Taxonomy (NCBI): domain Eukaryota; kingdom Metazoa; phylum Arthropoda; class Branchiopoda; order Anostraca; family Artemiidae; genus Artemia; species Artemia sinica. The sequence goes on from CM051267.1 coordinate 41,063,708, forward strand.
GATACCACGCGAATCATCCCTGGTAATATACATCACAGCCTTAGTTTAGTTGCTAGTGGTCGGGCAAAAAAAAAACAGGTTTTTCCATAGGCTTCTCGTGATGTGTACATCGAAATCGCGGGTGCGCGAAGGCGAAGTATGAATCTTGTGAGGTTTTAAATGTGTTTCACCTTTTTTTAATGGAGAGTATAGCCTTTGTCGATATTGTATTATATTCTCTCTCCTGAGGTACTTTGTCAGAGATCAAGAAGAGTAGTAGAGTCATCAATATTTGGATAAAAGAAAAACATTACAATGTAATTGGAAAATATTGGTTACCACGCAGAAAATGTTATGTAAATAAATTATTTCTGATTGAATCATGATAAGTTTGTCTCTGTATGGTCACTTGTAGCTCACCCTATTAAATTAAGCTGAAGTTTATTTTCAATAAAAAAAAACTAAGTCAACAATGTGTAGTAATTCAGCAGGGGCGTAATTTTTTTTTTTTGGGGGGGGGGGGGGGGGGGGGTTAGCTGCCCACCTCCCAAAAATTTGGAAAAAAAATATTTCACAGCCCATGCCCTCTCGACTATCCGGATATAAACCCGTCTTGCCCCCCCCCTCCCCCCTCCTCCAAGAAAATTCTGGAGATTCGCCACTGTATTTCAGCCATCCACTTGGCTGGTAGGCTGAAGAATAAAGGCTGAATCATAAAAGCAAAGCAGAAAAAAAAGATGTGCCAAGATTTGAAGGAGAGCAGAGGAGATCTCTTACGCTTTATTTTAAAGTCAGTTTAAAATTTAAATATTTCAGGCAGCTAAGGTATTTTGAAGTTTACAAAACCATGTTAACCAAAACCATCTAAATTCAAGCTTTTCCCTGCTATATCTTTCAAATCAAGATCACATTAACAATTAATTTCAGTTACTGCAGTCAAAAGGAAGCGCAAGAATTTTAATTCATTTCTTTTTACAAAAATTTTATTGTAGGTTTTAAATGGACATATCAACGCAAATAGAAATTAATACATATCAGTGCATAATGATAATTTTTAGATACGAATTAATTTTTATACATATATTTGAACGGCACTTTTAACAGATTATTAAAATTACTTTCACTTTCGATTTTTTTTTTCTTTCCAGGAAGTAGTTTACAATGGCACCTGTGTCTGTAAAGAAAAATGATGCAAAGAGAAAGAAAGACACTGGGCGCGATCAGAATTTTGTGAAGTCATGGATGAATCAAAAGGCACTTCAATGATAGTTAAAAGAAGTCACTAGGGACCCGCAAGGTATGTTTTTCCCTTCATGAAGTGTAAAAATTCTGACACCTAGAAGTGTAATAAAAAAAACATGCAGAAGGAATTGGTCGTAAGAAGAATGTTATTTTTCTCGAAAAAACGTGTCTGTAAAGCCCTTATTGGGTAGTAGTGAAAAGGAAAGAGAAAAGGAAAGGAAAGAGAAAAGGAATGTCGACAAGAGTGTGGAGTATCAGTTTGCTAATTTTTCCGTGAAACATAATATTCACTTTCCCACTGCGATCACCTATTCAAGACACTGAAAGTAATAGAAAAAGGTTCGAAAGTAGTTCAAGACATAGAGCATGGTAGAACAAAAATGGCTTCGATCACAAAGAAAATTCTACACAAGGATGAAAATTCTCAGATAGTTGCAAAGCAAAAAGACTCGTTCTTTAGTTTACTACTAGACGAATCTACCAACAACACACTGGATAAACACTTGTGTGTTGTAGTAAAATACCCTAGGAAGAGTAATGGGAAGATCTGTACTTATTTGGTTGGGATGATCTTTCCGCTAATGGTATTTTTTCGCAGTTAAGAGAGTTTTTCCATAGACAAAAATTTAACTTTGAACCCAATTGATGGCTTGGCCTATGATGGTACGTTTGTGATTGCTCGGGATAATAAATCTGTTTATCAAAAGCTAAAGCATTCAAAGGATTCTCAGGACTTGTTGCTTTTGAAATGTGTTTGCCATTCGGTCTATCTATGTGCGGCTGCCGCTAGAGCCGGGATACCAAAGAATATTCAGGAATTTTTTAGTATGGCTGCTAATTACGTTGCTTCAAGTTCAAAAAGAACAACGATTCTTATGGAGTTGCAGTACTATAGAACAACCTCTAACAGACTGTTTAAACTCGTAGACACGAGATGGCCTGCTGCTCACCAGTGCATTGTGAGACTTCATGATCCGTGGATTGCCATTGAAAAGTTTTTCGTGCTAACTCCGGAAAAAACAGGCAAGTTGCTGCAGACAAAATCTTAAAGGTTTAGAGATGGCGCTAATAGCGCTATTACAGTTGCTTTGGCGTCACTCTAGTTTAGCTTGTTTGTGTCGGGTTTTTGACTGATTTTCGTTGTGATGGTGCATTCTTTCAAAGAACTGGCCTACCTAGCTTTGTAAGTCTAATCAAAATTACTTTTACCTATCAAAAAGCCTTTTTAAGAAGACTTAATTCACTTCAACTGACAACAGCGGCATCTACATTTGTCAGTCTGTTCAAATAATTGACCTACCTAGCTTTTGTAAGCGCAATCATAATGACTCTTCCCTATCAAAAAGATTGTTTAAGAAGACCTACCTAGCTTTTTAAGCGCAATCATAATGACTTTGACCTATTAAAAAGACTTTTAAAAGAGATTTAATTCAATTCAGCTGACTACGGCGCCATATACATTTGTCAGTCTATTCAAAGAATTGGCCTACCTAGCTTTGTAATTGCAATCATAATTAGTTTTACCCATTAAAAAGAGTGTTTAGGAAGGCCTACCTAGCTTTCTAAGTGCAATCATAATGACTTTTACCTATTAAAAAGACTGTTTAAGAAGATTTAGTTCACTTCGACTAACTACAGTGCCATCTACATTTGTCAGTCTGAGGCTTTTTGGATTACTCAAACGGCCACCAGAGGAATCACTGTTTTTGGTGCTTCAAAAAAAGCGTAGACGGCGTGGAAAGAGAGGCGGGTGGTGAAACAGGCAGTGGGCGATACCTGTTCATATTTCTGAAGAACGCTGTTCTGACCCGAGGAGAGCTGTGTGTGAACCAAGGACTCTTGTGAAAATAAGATGTTTGCAAAGGTATGAAATTCTTCCCGCTTTTTCTCCATGACAGCTGCAGCCGTTCTTACCGTGTTCCTCTGATGAGCTTCCCCCACTATTACGTCCTGAACGGTTTTCAGCTCAGGAAAAGCTTCCAAATTTTATTTTGTGTAATTCTCGATCATTGACGAACAAAGTTGACAAGTTGGAGATACTGCTGAGAGAAGTGAGTTACCGAATACTGGGATATCACTGACGAAATGGGTAGAATAAAAGGCTACACACTAGCTACTCTACACTAGCTACACTAGGTACTTCAACACCTCGCCGTGATAGAGGCTTTAGTAGAAAAAGTGGTGGCGTTGGTACTTATATTCGTAATGACATTTCGTCTAAGCCGTTAAATATACCAACCGATTCGTGTCACGAAGTTGTCTGGGTAGAGTGCAAACCATCCAAACTTTCAAAAAGGTTCTCCTGTTTGATAATTGCATCCGTGTATTGCCCAGATAATGCAAAGAATAGGACAGAGCTTATCAGCTACTTACAAACCTACATCGACAAACTTCGTCGTGCCCATGCCTATCCTGGCTTCATAATAGCTGGCCTTTTTGACTAGACAAACAGACAATGTGTATCTAGTGTCCTTGATCTTAAGCAGGTAATTACCATTGCTACACACCAGAGTGGCAGTATTCTAGACCTAATTTTTCCAAAGGTGAGTGACAATTATTACTCCCCTATGTGCGGCTGCCGCTAGAGCCGGGATACCAAAGAATATTCAGGAATTTTTTAGTATGGCTGCTAATTACGTTGCTTCAAGTTCAAAAAGAACAACGATTCTTATGGAGTTGCAGTACTATAGAACAACCTTTAACAGACTGTTTAAACTCGTAGACACGAGATGGCCTGCTGCTCACCAGTGCATTGTGAGACTTCATGATGCGTGGATTGCCATTGAAAAGTTTTTCGTGCTAACTCCGGAAAAAACAGGCAAGTTGCTGCAGACAAAATCTTGAAGGTTTAGAGATGGCGCTAATAGCGCTATTACAGTTGCTTTGGCGTCACTCTAGTTTAGCTTGTTTGTGTCGGGTTTTTGACTGATTTTCGTTGTGATGGTGCATTCTTTCAAAGAACTGGCCTACCTAGCTTTGTAAGTCTAATCAAAATTACTTTTACCTATCAAAAAGCCTTTTTAAGAAGACTTAATTCACTTCAACTGACAACAGCGGCATCTACATTTGTCAGTCTGTTCAAATAATTGACCTACCTAGCTTTTGTAAGTGCAATCATAATGACTCTTCCCTATCAAAAAGATTGTTTAAGAAGACCTACCTAGCTTTTTAAGCGCAATCATAATGACTTTGACCTATTAAAAAGACTTTTAAAAGAGATTTAATTCAATTCAGCTGACTACGGCGCCATATACATTTGTCAGTCTATTCAAAGAATTGGCCTACCTAGCTTTCTAAGTGCAATCATAATGACTTTTACCTATTAAAAAGACTGTTTAAGAAGATTTAGTTCACTTCGACTGACTACAGTGCCATCTACATTTGTCAGTCTGAGGCTTTTTGGATTACTCAAACGGCAACCAGAGGAATCACTGTTTTTGGTGCTTCAAAAAAAGCGTAGACGGCGTGGAAAGAGAGGCGGGTGGTGAAACAGGCAGTGGGCGATACCTGTTCATATTTCTGAAGAACGCTGTTCTGACCCGAGGAGAGCTGTGTGTGAACCAAGGACTCTTGTGAAAATAAGATGTTTGCAAAGGTATGAAATTCTTCCCGCTTTTTCTCCATCACAGCTGCAGCCGTTCTTACCGTGTTCCTCTGATGAGCTTCCCCCACTATTACGTCCTGAACGGTTTTCAGCTCAGGAAAAGCTTCCAAATTTTATTTTGTGTAATTCTCGATCATTGACGAACAAAGTTGACAAGTTGGAGATACTGCTGAGAGAAGTGAGTTACCGAATACTGGGATATCACTGACGAAATGGGTAGAATAAAAGGCTACACACTAGCTACTCTACACTAGCTACACTAGGTACTTCAACACTCGCCGTGATAGAGGCTTTAGTAGAAAAAGTGGTGGCGTTGGTACTTATATTCGTAATGACATTTCGTCTAAGCCGTTAAATATACCAACCGATTCGTGTCACGAAGTTGTCTGGGTAGAGTGCAAACCATCCAAACTTTCAAAAAGGTTCTCCTGTTTGATAATTGCATCCGTGTATTGCCCAGATAATGCAAAGAATAGGACAGAGCTTATCAGCTACTTGCAAACCTACATCGACAAACTTCGTCGTGCCCATGCCTATCCTGGCTTCATAATAGCTGGCCTTTTTGACTAGACAAACAGACAATGTGTATCTAGAGTCCTTGATCTTAAGCAGGTAATTACCATTGCTGCACACCAGAGTGGCAGTATTCTAGACCTAATTTTTCCAAAGGTGAGTGACAATTATTACTCCCCTCGGTCGTTAGGTTCTCTCCAAAGTTCGAATAATTATGTAATGCTCTGGCATGCTAAAAATAACCAAAAGAAATCAAAGAAAACCAAAGTGACTAGTCGTCCATTTAACCTCTGTCAATCTTCGATTTTGGTCGGTGGATCGGGACTTACTGCTTTGACGACCTGTGTTCTGTAGTAAACCTGAATAGTAAAGTTCAGCAGTTTAACTCTCTTGTGTTTGAAATGTTTCACAAGTTTTTTTCCCACTAAAGTTGTAGTGGTAAATGAGTCAGATGAGCCATGGATCACAAGCGATCTCAAAGAAATGATCAAGATTAGGTGCAAGCTGTATAGTTCCGGACAAATAGCCGCGGTGGCGAAACTTAGAAACCGGATCGTGGCCTTCAATCGCCTCAAGCAAAGAAACTATGTTCAGGAAAGGGTAGTAACCCTTCTCCAAAGTAGCAGTCGGAAGTGGCATTCCACGGTGATGACAGACAACTTAGTAAACAGTGAGCTAAAATTACCCAAGCCTGACTTGTCTCTTACGAGCGCTTCAGACGTGGACGAGTTCTTTGCTGGCATTTGTACCACCTCTTAGTTACGGAGGCCGAACTGGTTAATATCTTAGTCGATTGTGAAACTGACGAAATAAAACAGTTTACTGAATTTGCTGTTTTTAAAAAACTTAAAAAACTAAAACCGAATTGTTCTTCCTACCTTGGTGAGTTGCCGGTCAAACTTATTTGTGAACATGTCTTGTTTTAGCCAATCCATTGGCATCGATCACCAATCAGTGCTTCACTGAACAAACATTTCCCAATGCTTGGAGGCGAGTTTATGTTTGCGTAATACCCAAAGTTAAAGAACCTAAGACATGTGATCAGTTAAGACCTATTTTGATCACACCGGACTTTGCTAAAGTCGCAGAATCTTTCACACATCTTGAACTTCTTACGCAAATTTTACCGTCACTTAAATCCTTCCAGCACGGTTGTTTGAAGGGATGCAGCATGTCTGTTTATTTAGTACAGCTTTATCACCTAGCAGTTGAATGGTGGGAGTTAGGAAGCTCTTTTGTCGATTTACTTCTGGCAGACTACCGAAAAGCATTTGATTTGATTCAGCACCCTTTTGCCACCCAGAATCTCAAACTGGGTGCTCGTAAGCACATCCTCCTATTGGTAGTTGATTTCTTACATCACAGGTATCAAAAAGTGTACGCTCTTTTTTCCGGTGATATTGAACCGGAATGGGTGGAAATTACATGTGGTGCCCCACGAGGTACCAAATTAGCAGCTCTTCTTTTCCTGGCTGTTATCAACTACGTCCTCTCTGGCTTCGACGGTCACTTTAAATTCGTCGATGATTTGTCTCCGCTTCTTAAATATCACGTAAAGGATTCGCAAGCTGTAGCCCATTTTGACCCATTTTTTTTCGATTAGTTTAAAATCACAGTGTACGGCTAACAGTCTTCAAATTAACGAGAATAAACCATAGGTTTTGAGAGATAACCCACTTAAATGCGATTTTACCTGCTTCGCGAGTTTGTTGCCTGTTGCTTCGTGAGCGACTATCTTGGGCGTCACCTTTAGTGTGGACTGTTCGTTCTCTATTCACGTACAAGCGCTGGTAAAGAAGGGCCATTATGCTATGCGGACACTAGTGGTGATGATCCGCCTAGGTTTTCCAATATATCAACTGAAAAAGGCGTACCTCACTTTTATTCGGCCCATCCTTGAATATGCGTGTCCGTCTGGAGCCCGCAAGTTCATCACATAGATTATCTAAGTGATGATTTGGAGGGGATCCAGAAACGAGCTGTGAAAGTCATTCTTTGAGACAAATATGTAGACTACAGCTCCGCTCTGAGGTCACTTGAAATACCAAGTCTTCGTGATCGCCGTTTTCAGCTGATGATTCGTTTTGGCCAGTTTTTATTGTCTAATCCTGTACATCGGATAATATTACCACCTAAAATGCCGTGCAAATACCACAAGCAAGAGCAAGCTTATGCCCGTCTCGTGCCGCACAAACAGATTCAGTAACTCTTTTGTTCCTTTATTTACAAATGCTTTTAATAAAATATGAGGATGAAAAAACAGCGCCTTTTATTGCATTTCTTTTAATGTGTCTATGACAGCTGTTTTCATTAAACTGAATCTGATTCTTACTAGTAAAGACAAACCCATTCACAAAATTGTATTTGCTTTTTCTTAAGTATACTCTCGACAACTTAAACTCATTCAACTCCTTGTTCTAATCTGCGAAGATTCTCATCAGAGATTTGCAGTATGAGTGTGAAGAGTTCATCAAGACTTGGTTTAGCAACTTCATCCATGGAAGATTTCTCAGACTGTACAAAAGTCAAACCATCAAATCCGAGTCATTTCTGATCATTAGATGACGTATTATTAGAAGATGAATGTGTGGAATACCTTGTGACATCAATGGAGAGTGGTAAAATTGCCCCTGAGGACGTAACCAATTTCCGAAAAAGATGTTTAGGTTCCTATATTACCTTAACGATATAGACGCTGAAGCGATTCCCGTATGATGATCCTTTTTTGAAGTCCCTTCAGTTTGCAAATCCCAAGATGGTTCTGGGAACTGAAAGAACCAGTATCTCGACGCTAAGTGTTGTAATGAACCGTTTTCCAAGTATCATGCCAAAACTCACAGATATTGACTCCATGTGGACTAAGTTACTATATGCTTTTAGTGACTCTGTAAAGAAGGTATGACCAAAATGACTATAGACTTGATGTGGAGAACAATACGCGTAACAAGAAACTCCACCTATGAAAAAGTTTTTCCAAATCTGGAAGAACTTGCCTAGAGGGTGCTCTACCTACTGCATTCAAATGCAGAATAGAAAATAATTATTTCTTGGATGAGTGAAGCCAAGGCAAAAAAATAGGAAAAGGTTGAAGAAAGAAAGTATTGAAGCCATCATGGTCTTAAAACCACAACTAGGAACAAGATATGTCTCAGCAGACAATCAGATAAGGCTCCACAATTCCGAGAACTTCTAGTTGGCCCCTCCATCACCTGGTCAAGAAGAAGAATCCGAAAACGAATATGAAGTATGTCAGTGAACATTAACTGTATATTTTCTTCTTCTTTTTTTAATGTAGGCGAAGTAAAATTTAGATGGTGAAGTAAGACTATGTTTTTGAAGGCCGTCAACCGCTTCAAGAAGAAAGACAACTTGCACTGAAATGGAATTTCGAGAAAAAACCCAAATTGGGAACCAAGATCTTTTCTATGCACAATAGAAAAACCTTTTCATTTATTTTCTATGCTATTTTCCCTTTTGCTTTGCCTGATTTACAACTGATTAACTTGTTTGTGAAACTTGGGAGAATAAACCTGGGCGTAGCATGAATCTGCTTAACTAACCGTACTCTACTAACAACTCATAGCAGCCAAAATTGGCTCAAGGCCCATCTTCGACTAATATCTTCCTACCTAATCTTTGAAAATATTAATTTTTAATGTACCCCAATTATTTCCAAAGCAGTACTTTGAATTTAAATGAAATTTTAATTATTTGTAACTTTAAATTTTGAAATTTTAATTGTTTTCAGTCAATATTGGATATTACATTTTAGTTGTTTGAACTTCGTAATTGCATGTAAGTAATAAATAATTATAAATAAAGTTAGAAAGCCCTGTTTTAAGCCATATGAAACAATACCGTACAAATCTTGGTAAATATTTTTCGCTTCAATAAAATAAATGAATATATCAAGCACACATTTGTTCCCAAAACGTCTAAAATAAGAAAAAAAACGCGATGAAAAGGTTTCCTTGTTTCATACAAATCCTAAATCTTTCAACACTTTCAAAGCACTTTTAATATTAGCTGAGTCACTAAAGCTAAGATAAAGCAACAAGCAACAATCGTGGATTCATAGCATATTTCATCGTGTTCAATAAAACATGCATAAATGTCATGTTATCATACATCAAAAATGTTTAAAATATTAAAGAAAGGAAGAAGAAAAACTATATACATGGAAGCTTTAATCATGCGAAACCTAAGGCTTTCAGCTCTTTCCAAACACTTTTCATCTCACTTGAGTCACTAAAGCCATGAGAAGCCACAATATTTTTATACATGTCCGGTGAATAATATGGTTTCTTCCAAAAATGAATCCTATCACAATGAATGGGCACTACCAAAGTATGTAAGGCAAGGAAGGATAAATATATATCGTCGAAACGGCAACGCTGAACGTAATATGAAGCAAAGTAAAGTTTCTTTAAAGTTCTTAAATTGAGTAAGTAGAACCCTCCAGTAACGTAGGGTGGCCAGTGGTCATAAGGATATTCATCAATTGAAATATACCACTTTGAAAATTTCTGCCGTGCTGGCCTTCAATTGAATACATACCCTAAATAGAGATTTTTAATGTTTTTATGAGCATAAATTACTTCTTCCAAGTTCTTTAAAAGTACAAGCACATCATCGTCAGCAAAGAAATAAAAAGGTGCATCATTACATTGTTCAGCCGCCCATTTCAAACCAGTCAACGTTTTGAGGGTGCAATTATAATATGTGTCTTCAAATTCACCGAAAACAATGTCACCATACACTTTACTCTCCTGTGAAGCAGCAATTTGAGACTGAACATCATTAGATCTATTTCCTAATAAAAATACTGTTCGAACCTCAAGATGAAGGGAATTATCACCTCCCCATGTATCACGAATTGCGTTTCTTCTAATAAAATTTTCAAATGCGGACTTTACAACAATCACTAAGTCTGGTTTTCTATGAAATCCACAAGAGGTTTTGCTGTAACTTAGATGTGTAGTACAACATGGCATCAAATTGTTTTTTTCATTGTTCATTAGAGACTCTACTGCTCTGTGGACGCTCAGATCCATTTCATCCAGATAATTGACGAAAGGTATTTCTCTTAATGTCGCTAGTAAGCCCAGTTGATCTATGGAGAAACACATCAAAATTAGGAATATGAGCTTTATGAAATATTTTTTCACTCTGCAGGTCATGCTTTCTCATTTGGACTAACCATCTTAAAATTAAAATAAAACATATTTTAATATGCAGTTGATTTATAGCTGATATTGACATAATAATTATGGTTAATACTATAAGAGCTAAATAAATCATTAAAATATTACCTCGTGCGTTTAATAAACCAATAGAGCAATAAAACCCTAAAAAAGTTATAATGTATATTCCTGAAATTATATTTAATTTTAGTATCCTACAAACCAAATTTTCTTCAGCTCTTAGAGGTCCTACACATTTTCTGCGATTTAGACTCCCAAAGAAAGTTATAATGTATATTCCTGAAATTATATTTAATTTTAGTACCCTAAAAACCCAATTTTCTTCAGCTCTTAGAGGTCATACACATTTTCTGCGATTTATGCTCTCTTCTTTTTCTCACAATGCGCAAAAACAAGTAACTTGATCAAGATTTTCAATAACAGTGAGATCGATGCATTTGCAGTCTTTTACTTAATCATTGGTTCATCAGAAATGACCCTTAAGGACATGAAATAAACATGTTTTTTCCCTGGACTCATTTTTGGTCTATTCCTGCCTGAAAAATGCAATTTTCGAAGATTTTTCTTTTTAATGTTTCAAAATTATGAATAATCTAGACCGTATACAAATTTAATCTTTGTTGTCATGTTGAATTGTGAAAATAACCAAGAAAAACTAATTAGTTAAATTTGAGGGGGCTTATCGTATGTAAAATTTAATCATTGTTGCCACTTTGAATGGTGAAAATAACTAAGTAAAACTAATTAGTTAAATTTGATAGGGCTTATCGTCTGTGAACATCAAAGCATTGACAATTCGTTCATTCCCAGAGACAACTACACCGTCAAAGAAAAGATGCACCTTCGAAGTCTGTTTGGTGCCATAAGTTTTAGCCAATGTTTTTCTGATTTTTCACACACGTTTTTTTTTTTTTAATTGACCGTCCGCTTCTTCCGAACCTGTATAACTGCATATGTAGATTTTTTTTTATTATATATTGAATTCTTGAGTTTTCCTCCACTTTAAAGATGCATATGGGTGTATCGTCAAAATGGAGCTGATAGATATTGATACTTCCTACTAGATATATAATTTTGGAGTTTTACTTCTTTTGAAGATACATATGAGTGTATCTTTAAAAAGGAAGTGTTAGAAATTAGTATTTTCTTTATTAGACATGATATTCTTGAGTTTTCCTCCTGTTTAAAGATATATATGGGTGTATTTTTAAAAAGGAGGTGTTAGATATTAGTATTTTCTTTTATTAGATATTGAATTCTTGAGTCTTCCTCTTGTTTAAAGATATATATGGGTGTATCTCTAAAAATGAGGTGTTAGATATTGATATTACCTTTTATTAGATGTTGAATTCTTGCGTTTTTCTCTTTTTGAAGATACATATGGGTGTATTTTTAAAAAGGAGGTGTTTTTAGGAGATCATTTTATTACTAGCTTTTACTAGTTTTTTTATTATTAGTCTTTTTAAAGGATTTCATTTTATTAGATATTGACTTCTTGAGTTTTCATCCTATTGAAGATACATATGGGTGTATCTTTAAAAATGAGGTGTTAGATGTTTGTATTTTCTTTTATTAGATATTGAATCCTTGAGTCTTCCTCTTGTTTAAAGATATATATGGGTGTATCTTTAAAAAGGAGATGTTTTTAGGAGGTTATTTTATAACTAGCGTTTACTAGCTTTTTTTATTATTAGTCTTTTTAAAGGAGGTCATTTTATTAGATATTGACTTCTTGAGTTTTCATCCTATTGAAGATACATATGGGTGTATCTTTAAAAATGAGGTGTTAGATATTGGTATTTTCTTTTATTAGATATTGAATTCTTAAGTTTCCCTCGTTTTTAAAGATACATTTGGGTATACCTTTAAAAAGGATATGTTAGATATTAGTATTTCCTTTTATTAGATATTAAATTCTTGAGTTTTCCTCCTTCTGAAGATACATATGGGCGTATTTTTAAAAAGAAGGTGTTAGATATGGGTATTTTCTTTTATTAGATATTGAATTCTTAAGTTTTCCTCCTTTTTAAAGATACATATGGGTGTATCTTTAAAAAGGATATATTAGATATTAGTATTTCCTTTTATTAGATATTGAATTCTTGATTTTTCCTCCTTTTGAGGATACATATGGATGTATTTTTAAAAAAGAGATGTTAGATATTGGTATTGACTTTTATTAGATATTGAATTCTTGAGTTTTTCTCCTTTTAAAGATATATACGGGCGTATCTTTAAGAAGGAGGAGGTTGATATTGATATTTCCTTTTATTAGATATTGAATTCTTGAGTTTTCCTCCTTTTTAAAGATGCATATGGGTGTATCTTTAAAAAGGATATATTAGATATTAGTATTTCCTTTTATTAGATATTGAATTCTTGATTTTTCCTCCTTTTGAGGATACATGGGGTGTATCTTTAAAAAGGGGGCGTTAGATATTGATATTTTCGTTTATTAGATATTGAGTTATTGAGTTTTCCTTATTTTGAAAATTCGTATTGGTGTTTCTTTAGAAAGGAGGTGTTAGATATTGATATTTCCTTTTATTAGATATTGTACTCTTTAGTTTTCCTCCTTTTGAAGATACATATGGGTGTATCTTAAAAAGGAGGTGTTAGATGTTGGTATTTTCTTTTATTAGATATTGAATCCTTGAGTCTTTCTCCTGTTTAGAGATATATATGGGTGTATCTTTAAAAAGGAGGTGTTTTTAGGAGGTTATTTTATTACTAGCGTTTACTAGCTTTTTTTATTATTAGTCTTTTTAAAGGAGATCTTTTTATTAGATATTGACTTCTTGAGTTTTCATCCTATTGAAGATACATATGGGTGTGTCTTTAAAAAGGAGGTGTTAGATATTGACATTTCCTTTTATTAGATATTGAACTCTTGAGTTTTCCTCCTTTTGAACATACATATTGGTTTATCTTAAAAAGAAGGTGTTAGATATTGGTATTTCCTTTTATTAGATGAAACAATTAAATATTTCAAACAATTAAATTTCACTTTCAGTATTCTTAGTATTCTAGCCGTTCTGAATAGGCAGTTGAGTACTAATTAGCCTGATTATTTTGGATGTGTTTGGATGTGTTTGTACCTGCCATTTAAGACTGAAGTTAATTAGACATAATTATTAATGCTCATTGTGGGTACTTCAGGTTCGAAACACATCCAAAATAATCAGGCTAATTAGTACTCAACTGCAGATTTAGAACGGCTAGAATACTAAGAATACTGAAAGTGAAATTTAATTGTTTGAAATATTTAAGTTAAAACTTACAAACCCATACGTATCTTTAAAAAAGGAAAAAAACTCAGAAATTCAATATCAAATAAAAGGGAATATCAAAATCTAACACCTCCTTTTTAAATATTCACCCATATGAATCTTTAAAAAGGTGGAAAACACTACAATGCAATATTTAATAAAAGAAAATATCAATATCAATATCAATACCTCCTTTTTAAAGATACACCCATACGCATCTTTACAAAGGAGGAAAACCCAAGAACTCAATATCTAATAAAAGGAAATATCAATATCTAACTCCTCCTTTTTAAAGATACGCCCATATATATATTTAAAAGGAGGAAAACTCAAGAATTAAATATCTAATAAAAGGAAATACCAATATCTAACTTCTCTTTTTTAAAGATACATCCATATGTCTCTTCAAAAGGAAGAAAATTCAAGAATTCAATATCTAATAAAAGGAAATACTAATATCTAACATTTCCTTTTTAAAGATCCACCCTTATGTATCTTTAAAAAGGAAGAAAAGTCTAGAATTCAATAACTAATACAAGGAAATACCCATATCAATACCTCCTTTTTAAAGATACACCCATACGCATCTTTACAAAGGAGGAAAACCCAAGAACTCAATATCTAATGAAAGGAAATATCAATATCTAACTCCTCCTTTTTAAAGATACGCCCATATATATCTTTAAAAGGAGGAAAACTCAAGAATTAAATATCTAATAAAAGGAAATACCAATATCTAACATCTCTTTTTGAAAGATACATCCATATGTCTCTTCAAAAGGAAGAAAATTCAAGAATTCAATATCTAATAAAAGGAAATACTAATATCTAACACCAACTTTTAAAAGATACGCCCATATGTATCTTTAAAAAGGAAGAAAAGTCTAGAATTCAATAACTAATAAAAGGAAATATCAATATCTAACTCCTCCTTTTTAAAGATACCATATTTATCTCTAAAATGAATAAAACTCAAGAATTCAATATCTAATCACAGGAAATACCAATATCTAACATCTCTTTTTTAAAGATACATTCATATATATTTTAAAAAGGAGGATAACTAAAGAATTCAATATCTAATAAAAGGAAATATTTATATCTAACATTTCCTTTTTAAAGATACGCCCATATGTATCTTTAAAAAGGAAGAAAAGTCTAGAATTCAATAACTAATAAAAGGAAATATCAATATCTAACTCCTGCTTTTTAAAGATACGCCCATATGTATCTTCAAAAGGGGGAAAACTCAAGAGATATTTTGAGAGGTTTGAATGAAAATGCCACGTTTTATTGAGCCAAAACTATGCATGTAGTCTTGAATGACTTGAATTGAGCCAGAATAACTATTCGCTAGTATCCGTCGATGGCGGTTCAATTTGAATTTCTTTGCAAAAAACGTATATTGGCGAATGACTCACTTTCATTGCTGTTAGGTATTTCGTTTTAATTCTTACAATTTTTGGCTTTTATTGAATTTTATTCACCTTTCAATTTTTTTTCATTGTATTTTTTCAAATTCACATTGACTTTCCGCGTTTTATTTGTTGGTCTTTTCTTCGGCACTCTCGTTTTTCTTTCTTTATGTTATGATAAACCAAGTCAATGCACACCAGCGTGCCACACTATTACAGGCCCTCTGGCGCCCCTAATCATTTTTAAGACATTTTCCAGATATAGTCTTGTTTGTTGAGTTTTAATTGTTTTCTTCTCTGAGTTCATGATTTTAAAATGTTTTTTCAATTGATAAAACAAGTATGTACAATAAAGTCTTCATTCTTTAGATTTCTTGTTCCTGAATGAATGTTCAATACGTAATCATTTACGCAATGAAATATCTAAGGCCAATGCTATGTAACATCTCATTGATTCAATAGTTATTTTAACCTGTCTAGGTCACGTTGGAAAACTAATAACGTTGTAACAGGCAGGTGCACTTAATAAATAAAAAAGCAATAGCATTGGCGTGCTTGCGTGCTCTCATATGTGAAGGGTTGGAAACATGCGATTTAATTAATCATTCTAGAAAGTGGTACAGCGAATTTTCCGAGCGTGGAATAGGTTATCACTTAGAAAGTGTTCCCCGAATAGTACTATTAGAAAGGGTTTCTTTGGCCCGGCGTCTAGCACTCCATCTGTCGAATTAAAATCTCTTTCGATTCCTAAAGGGGACAAAAATCTTTAGACTATAAAGATTTCCTGAGAAAAAAGAAAAAAACACATTGAAAGAAAATGAAATATCTTAGAGTATTATGTAGCATCTAATGTGTGCACCAACATTACGTTACATCCATTTGTGTATCCTCCTTAGTTACAAGCGGGGATTCCCCATGGGCCCTGAAGAAACAAGTTATGCGAGAATGCGTCATCCTTAACACAGGCAAACATTCCCTATTACGTAAGCACCAAACAAATCTTGAAGAAGAAAATCTCGAAAAAATGTCTTGAATTGTCTTGTAACGTCTTGAAAAAATGTCTTAAAACGTCTTGAAATTTTTTGAAACGTCTTGAAAAACGTCTTGAGAAAAAATGTCTTTAAAAAATCTTGAAATTCCTTGAAACGTCTTGAAAAACATCTTGAAAGGTCTTGAAAGGTCTTGAAAATACATCTTGAAGAAAAATGTCTTAAAAACGTCTTGAAATGTCTTGGAAAAAGTTTTGAAGAAAAATGTCTTACGAAACATCTTGAAAAATGTCTTGAAAAAACTATCTTAAAAAAGTCATAAAAAACGTCTTGGAATGTTGAAGAAAGCACTCCTTATGAAATAAAATAAAAAAGAAATCATGATTTATGGGGGCCCTGATGGTCTTTTCTTGGCCCTCATAGGTTTTAAAAAACAATAAAAGAAAATTTGAAATATCATCTTTAAAAACATCCTCTTTAAAAACATCCTCTTTCCTATGTGTAACTTTAAAAACTTCTCATTCGCCAGTTTAAAAACACTCCTTGGTGTGTTTTTAAAAACCTTCATATGGCTGCCTTTAAAAAAACTTCCTATGGCTGCCTTTAAAAACCCTTCTATGTCTGTCTTTAAAAACCTCCCTATAAAACTTCCTATGGGTCGGTTTAAAAACCCTCCTATGTCTGTCCTTAAAAACCTTCTTTGGCTGCCGTTAAAACCGTTCTATGGGCCTGTTTAAAAACCCTCCTGTGTGTGTCTTTATAAATCTTTCTATCTTCTAATGGGCTCTGAAGGTTTTCCTGGCCCTTGTGGGGTTTTTAAAAAATAAAAAACTATGATGTAATGTTTACGTTTCCATCTTGACTAATGGATATTAACAATCCCCATTACGTAACAAACACCTGGCCCCTGAAGAAAATTATTAACACCTTCGTCTTGAGGGGATTACCGTTAAACGTTTTCGTCATCTTAAACCATCAAAGGAAGAAAGGAGTAGTGGGTATATGCGCCTTTAAAACTGTTGAGGGGCTACTACTATTACTATAATCCCTACTATAATGTCGCAAAGTATTTTCGCGCAGTTTTCATTTATTCGCCAATACGATAACTTATAGAGGTGAAAAACTGTATAAATACAAAATATGCAGTAAAGTGTTTTTCTTTAATTGTAATTTATAGCAGTAGTGAGGCCTCTGAGATTTCTAGGACATCCAGACGGATTACTACTTTCTTCCAATTGTTTAACGGCACAAGAAGAAGGTTTAACAGTGCAAGAAGAAGATTTAACGGCAAACCCCTCTTTTGGCGACCAGGTGCCGCAATTTTAGGTAAAATTCCAGTCCTCATAAAATTTCCAGGTGCGATGACATAATTACTTGGAGTGTGGTCGGGATAATTCATAAGTTTTAATAATATGGGGAGTTCCGAATCCCTCGCCCCCTGTTTCTAGATGGCGAGATTCCCGCACAGGCAAGATTTGGCATGTCGAGGGAAGATTCGGCATGTCCAGGCAAGATTTGACATGTCCAGGCAAGATTTGGCATGTCCAGGCATAATTCCCAGGTGATAGAAGCCATATTATTTTTTTCCCTTTGCAATACATGCGTCCCCAGGTTCTAGAAGCCATTTTATTGATCCCCTGTGCAAAAACATGCATCACCAGGTGTTAAAATCCATTACGTTTTCCCCCTATACGAAACAGGCATCCCCAGGTACTAGAAGCCATTTCATGAATCCCCTATGCAAAAGCATGCATCCCCAACTGATAGAAGCCATATTGTTTTCCACCTATACAAAAACAGGCATCCTCAAGTGTTAGAAACTATTTTATTGATCGAGAATCAGTTTTTTTCTGGAAGTGAGAGTGTCAACAACGAAAAATGTTTTACACATGCCCATTATGCTTGTATACTTTCGGCAGCTGGTCATCCTGGGAGAATTGTACTTTTGCTGATGACTATAGTGAAAAGTGTAAATTATGCAATTCTTGTAAATTGCATAGAGGATGTGCAGTATAAATTAAAGACTGTAATTCCTGTATTGAAGAGATTTGTGACTCTCATAATAGAGGATTCTAATGCTCCAATTGTCACTATGATAAATACGATCAATGGGAAAACACTTACCCTGGTATGATTGCAAAAAACCCTAAGCGTGAGTTCAGTTTATTTTTAAGAGACCGGTGTCGTCGTGGCTTTAAATTGTTTTGGGATGAAGAACCTGGTCTATGCTTCAATTCAGTCTACGACTTCGAAAAATAAAATATAATAGGGCATGGAAACCACAGATTTTCGTTGATAAATCTTGTACCCACTTCCAATTTTTAAAAATAGATTTTCCACTCCGCTCAAGAAAAATTTTAATATGAGGTGTGTAGAATGTATACGGCAGGCCAAGCGGATCAAAAAATTCTATATTGCTTCTTTTTTGAAAGATGCATAACCAATGACCCGTCTTTACACTGGATGGAATGCTATTAACAATAATTATGGTATTGTCAACATGTTGAATATGCTTCAGGAAATCTGAAGGTATGCAATGGGATTTATATTTCGACATGAAGGGGTCCATGTTAAATACATCGATTATTTGATTAGTGTTCATGGCGCCGAGTCTAATAAAAGATTGCCGTCAGGAGTATTTTCCCAATAAGTTTCAAATTAATTTAGCGAGATTAGTGCAATACTTTCCTACAGTATTTTGGCAAAGGTACACTCTAACCGAACATTCCCCGTCCGGACAATACTCATATCTTGAGTACCGGACAAATCCAATACAATGATGCCATGTGTTTTCACATACATTTCTTCACTTATACCATTTTTGAATAATTAAGAATCTTGATCTAGGGATTACATTTTCAATTCATAGAGGGTCTTGTAGGATTTATCAAAGGATAAACTGTAGAGTGGAATTCAATTTAGTTTACATACAAGCGATGAAAATCCGACCAGTTCAAATTTATGCGGGGAATCTGTCCATGATCCAACGGCGCTAGTACTTTTTACAAAGGTCAATGCGAATTTTGAAGGAATTTCGCCATTGATAAATGACGAATCGGTTATGGTACGTGTACCTGTAGCAATATGGCGTTGATTCGTGATTGTATGAGGCACGAGCAATTTGATATTATTTCCAGACGCTCTTAATTTTTCAATTGCTAAGGCAACAGAACTCATAACTTGTTGTTTTCATACATGAAGTATGCCAAAAACATTCTTAGACCACACTGGCTATACATGACATATGAAACTCAGAGAGGAGAGAAAGTAACAAAATGAAAAATAAAATCAAAAAGGGTGAAAACGAGGATTTCGTCAGCCAGTGGCGAATCATGAAGATGACAAAATATAAGCAAATATTTCGACAAGGACCTCCACCAAGTCGTCCTCAGTGCTAAACAAAAAAGAAAAAAAAACACGAAAATCTAACTTTTCGAAGTTTACCCTACAAAGACAGAACAGACACTGAAGAAAAACCAGGCAGGAATCAATGAAAATGAATTTACCAAGATGATTGGGCAAGGATCTTTCGCCTTGCAATAGTTTTAGCTGGTCTACAATTTCGGTTTTCATTAGATATGCAAATAGGTTCTTTTACGTTATTTCGGGTGAAAATATTGATTGAGTCCTTCAAGATTAAACTGTCGTAAATTGGGCTTAATGAAATATCTCCAGTATCTCTATTTATTGCTAAATTTTGGTTTATATATTTTTTTTATCTCAATTACCTATTTAAAAGTTTATGGTACGCCATTTGTAGTTGATATTAAGGTTGCCTCGTCAAACAGAACTAGATGGGTCGGATTTACGAAAATATGTGAGGCCAATGCCGAATCAAAGTTGTCATTGTTATTTTTTAATCTCAGGGACTTATCTATTGAAATTTTGTGCTCATGCAAACGTTCACCTAGTTGTTGATGGGTCCTACCAATGTAAAATTTTCCACAAGAACACGGGATTCTGTAGACACCACTACCCAGTACAGGGTCTGTTTTATCCTTTCCTGAGTTGAAAAAGTGTTCAACTTTTTGTTCGGTTTTGAAAGAAAGAGAGATTATGTTTTTTTAAAATTTTTCCAAGTTTATCGCCAAGTTTCGGGATGTATGGTAAAACGATGAAAGTTTTTTTTCTCAATTGCCGGTGTAACTGAATCAAGGGGGACAAGCTCCCTATTTTGTTCTTTTATCTTTTTTAATCGTCTAACTATTATATTTTCAATGAGTTTGATTGGGTAACCATTGCAGAAAAGAATATCCTTGAAATAATTTAATTCAGAATTTATATGATTACGGGAACAAATTTTTAAGACTCTGTCGACTAAAGAGATTATTACCCCTCTTTTCACAGAAGGAGGGTGATGGGAAGAGAAATGTAGATATCGATCATTATGAGTCGGCTTTCTATGTATAGAGAATTCAAGACTAGGATTAGTTTTTATAATCAAAACATCCAAGAAAGGCAGCTTACCTGAATCTTCGAGTTCCATTGTGAACTGGAGATTCGAATCAAAAGAGTTCAAATGTGACAAAAAATCTCTTAGAGAGTCTTCTCCATGTTCCCAAACAGAAAAGATATCATCAACAAAACGAAACCAGATAGAGTGTTTTAAGTGGAAACTATTCAAAGCAGACTGTTCTATGAAATCCATGTAAAAATTTGCCAAATAAGGAGACAAGACAGTGCCCATGGATAAGCCAATTATTTGAAGAAAAAATTTGTTTCGGAATTTAAAATACGAGGAGAACTTGTGGCAAAGCCGGACAAGGGTAATTATTGTATGAATTTTCCAAAGTTTTGTAATCCGACCAAGCTGAATGTCATCTTCATGATTCGTCACTGGCTGACAAAATCCTCGTTTTTTCACCCTTTTTGATTTTATTTTTCATTTTGTTACTTTCTCTCCTCTCTGAGTTTCATTGGTCATGTATAGCCAGTGTGGTCTAAGAATGTTTTTGCGTCAAGCTTACGGGGAGCATTGGACCAATATTGTTTTAGATTTTTTAAATTGTGTTAAGAAACATGCAAATCTTATTTGTCAGTTTAATTTCTTAGAAACTTGTAAAAGACATCGAATTCTTCCACCTTCTTTACGTTTCAACCTACATTTAGGCACGCAATACGAAGGCCCATTTATTCAGAGAATGGGTTTTAAAACTTTAAGACATATTTCAAAAGACCATAGATCCAGAAGATACGTCCTTAGTAATAAAATACTTAATTTAAAATCCTTATTATATCAGATTTTGTCCCCTCAAGATTCTCACCAGATTTTACAAATCTCACATAGGTCTTTCAGACACATATTCCATTTAGCAAAAACTCGTTTATCGGAAAAATTCTCAAAACTGGGATTTCAACAGTTTCAACAAACACGGATTTTCCTTCCTAGATTTTGTCCTGGTCCTCCTTTGGAAAATCTATCCTCTAAGGTATTTACATCCAAGGAACTAAGTATTCTTTCAAAAGGACCAAAATTTGCAATGGCTCAAACACACGTAAATACATCAGAAATTATTACGGGCGTGGAGTCTGCTATTTTTAGCTCTCATGGTGAAGTCGAAAATCCAGACCTACTCAGAGGTAAAATTGTAAAGAGTATTCTTGATTATAGGCCATCTTTGTCACTTTCAACTCAATCAAAGAAAGAAATTAAAATCCTCCGAAATTAAAAAAAGACAAAAACACAGTGATTACGAAAGTGGACAAGGGAAACACTGTTGTAATTATGAATTTTGCAGATTATGAATTAAAAGTTAACACCCTTTTAATGGATAGAAATATTTACAAAGAAATAAAATTTGATCCCACGGACAAATACACACAGAAGTTAAAAAATGAACTAGGAATTTTAAAATATACTAGACTAATTACCCCTCAAATGTACAGAAAATTTTATCCCAAAGGTTGTTCAGCCCCAAAATTTTATGGTCTGCCTAAAATCCATAAGAAAGATATCCCGTTACGTCCAATTGTAGCATGTTATAGTTCTCCAGCTACGGGTATAGGAAGCTTTTTAGCCACCATTTTTAAGCCTCTTTTAAGCACACAGAAATCGTATATAAAAAAACTCCATAGATCTTGTTGAGAAGTTACAAAATCAAAGTACAACAGAAAATACCGTCTTATCTAGTTTTGATGCAGTTTCTATGTACACTTCATGCGATGTCCATAAATGTGAGCAGGCTTTACAAAGAAAATTAGAGGAAATTTCAGCTTGGTCGGATTACAAAACTTTGGAAATTGATACAATAATGACCCTTGTCCGTCTTTGCAACAAGTTCTCCTCGTATTTTAAATTCCGAAACAAATTATTTCTTCAAATAATGGGCTTATCCATGGGCACTGTCTTGTCTCCTTATTTGGCAAATTTTTACATGGATTTCATAGAACAGTCTGCTTTGAATAGTTTCAACTTAAAACACTCTATCTGGTTTCGTTTTGTTGATGATATCCTTTCTGTTTGGGAACATGGACAAGACTCTCTAAGGGATTTTTTGGCACATTTGAACTCTTTTGATTCGAATTTCCAGTTCACAATGGAACTCGAAGATTCAGGTAAGCTTCCTTTCTTGGATGTTTTGATTATAAAAACTAATCCTAGTCTTAAATTCTATATATATAGAAAGCTGACTCATAATGATCGATATCTACATTTCTCTTCCCATCACCCTCCTTCTGTGAATAGAGGGGTAATAATCTCTTTAGTCGACAGAGTTTTAAAAATTTGTTCCCGTAATCATATAAATTCTGAATTAAATTATGTCAAGGATATTCTTTTCTGCAATGGTTACCCAATCAAACTCATTGAAAATATAATAGTTAGACGATTAAAAAGATAGAAGAACAAAATAGGGAGCTTGTCCCCCTTGATTCAGTCACACCGGCAATTGAGAAAAAAACTTTCATCGTTTTACCATACATCCCGAAACTTGGCGATAAACTTGGAAAAATTTTAAAAAAAACATAAGCTCTCTGTTTCTTTCAAAACCGAACAAAAATTTGAACACTTTTTCAACTCAGGAAAGGATAAAACAGACCCTGTACTGGGTAGTGGTGTCTACAGAATCCCGTGTTCTTGTGGAAAATTTTACATTGGTAGGACCCATCAACAACTAGGTGAACGTTTGCATGAGCACAAAATTTCAATAGATAAGTCCCTGAGATTAAAAAACAACAATGACAACTTTGATTCGGCATTGGCTTCGCATATTTTCGTAAATCCGACCCATCTAGTTCTGTTTGACGAGGCAACCTTAATATCAACTGTAAATGGCGTACCACAAACTTTTAAAGAGGGAATTGAGATAAAAAAATATATAAACCAAAATTTAGCAATAAATAGAGATACTGGAGATATTTCATTAAGCCCAATCTACGACAGTTTAATCTTGAAGGACTCAATCAATATTTTCACCCGAAATAACGTAAAAGAACCTATTTGCATATCTAATGAAAATCGAAATTGTAGACCAGCTAAAACTACTGCAAGGCGAAAGATCCTTGCCCAATCATCTTGGTAAATTCATTTTCATTGATTCCTGCCTCGTTTTTATTCAGTGTCTGTTCTGTCTTTGTAGGGTAAACTTCGAAAGGTTAGATTTTCGTGTTTTTTTTCTTTTTCGTTTAGCACTGAGGACGACTTGGTGGAGGTCCTTGTCGAAATATTTGCTTATATTTTGTCATCTTCATGATTCGCCACTGGCTGAGAAAATCCTCGTTTTTTCACCCTTTTTGATTTTATTTTTCATTTTGTTACTTTCTCTCCTCTCTGAGTTTCACTTATGAAGTATGCCGACGTGAGACAGACTGTTGCATCGGATGCAGAGTTCAGTACTTCTCGCATAATATAATTGGACGGTGCGAGTTGTAGTTTTATATCAATGTTTACATTAGGAGGCAGCCATTGAGGTATATTAAATATCGCATGATTCAGTTTCCCGACTTAATGTAAATTATTTGTTTTTGTCTCTCTAAGAATATTGGTAGTCGCTCAACCTGAGATTAAGCGAAATAATTTCTTGAATATCTTTCACAGAGCTTTTTTTAGCCAGGGGTAGTGCAAAACAAAACAGATTAACAAACCAACTGCCGAGACCATACCCGGACATTGGCGAACAACCCCTATAATAGTCCATTCCATGTCCTAGCTGCCGTGGTCCAACAGTAGCAACATAGCAATCAATATCAGGACCTACAAACTGAGTTCTATTCGCCATTTCACGGAATAGGTTGAAAATGAAATGTAATTACAGCCAAACCTTCTGTTATTGCTAGTGGATCACCCAAATCGCTTCTTAATGTTAACTGACAGAGCTCCAAATACGAAGTGTTGACTGGAAGGTATTGACGGTTCTTTATATTTTAGTGATATATGTAGTCATTAGAGGTTTTTCGTTCAAGAGCAACGTAGGAGTGGTACATTGCTATTACCAACTCTTGATCTCTCGACAAAGGACACATAAAGAAATATACAACTGTCCGAGGAGAAGGCGAGTGGATACTCTGCGAAAATGACACGATTCATGCCACTAGCGCTTCCTGCACTTTTACCGTTGATTACATTATGTTTAAATCCAAGAACTTCACTTAAATTATCGTTGAGAATAACCTTTTCATTGTCAATGGGTGAACTAATGTAGATTTTACCCTCTTTCTTTGAATAATTGAATTGAGAGGCTCCATTTTTACGATCTGAAATTTTGTTGTTGATAGCACGACACAATTCGTTCATAGTCCCAAACTCCTTATGTGATAATGTGGCAAAGGGGTATTCAAATGAATTCATATTTTCAATTACATATTTATCATTAACGATTGGCCAATTCGGTGGTCTAATTTTTATATCGAATTTACGGTCCTTTCTTAGGATATCATATCTAATTTTAAGAATATAATCGCAACTTTATACCTTCCCTCAAATTTAATGGCACGGGGAAAGTTTTGTCCAAGAATCGCTCGTTTTATTCAAGTTGTCATTAAGAGGATCGGAAACATTGGACATGAATGTCACATAAAAACCTTCAGACATTATGAACATCTTCAACGGATATCCACGAATCAAAATCAGTGTTGTATCCTAGCCAGCGAACTAGCAACTGTCGCTTACGCTTACGAGTACGAGTCTTTAATACCTTTTGAATTTGATAAATTTCACTATTTCCAACTTTTTGTAATTAATAATCATAAAAACTGCCAAGAATATCTTCATCTTTCATATCATGAAGACGATACGTTATAGGTTTGGTATCTAGGATTTCTGACACTTTAAAAAGTTCAGTGGACCACAAGTAATTTTCCTTTTCAAATATATTTCTTGTAAGATTGATTCAAGCAGTATCACCAACATTATTTTTTTTTCTTTCCCGCCTTTTTATTAGAATATTGTTTAAGGAAATGTGTATTGTCACTATGATGAACTTCCTGAGGGCTAGCATTGAACAAGGATCGATGAGGAGGTTGATTATAAATCAACATGACTTTATCTAAATAATTAATAAATGCAGCCGTATTTTTCAATGTACAATATCTTGAAATTTAAAGTCGAATGGTTCGTATTGAACTTTCAGCCAATTCCACCTTTATAGGACTATGACGATGATAGAATATTGTATGATATTTAAATGAAACCTTCTTTACGTGTGGATTAACAAATTCACTTACACGGTCTGTTTGATTTTTTTTATGAATCTTGTTCAAAGATGGATTCAAGGGCCTTAGCAACTTCATTGCCTCTTTTTGACTGCAGTGCAACTGCATATGCATTGCGACTAAAAACACTTATATTGCAAGGAAAAAAAATATACTTTTAGTTTTATTATGAAGCCTTTGTATCGCGTCTAGAATCAAAAGATCCGCTTGTAATGATCCGATTGTTTTTTTTAAATTGATACATGCTCCACCAATGTCAAAATGCAGGTGACCAAACCTAACCTCAATATGTAAAATATATACTCAAAAGAAGTAGAATACATGGTTTCTTTAATTCACAAATGTCTATATAACAACATCATAAAACAGATATATTTGCAATAAACATTTAAATAGGTACTTAGGTGCACGGGAACCGGGCCAGCACCCGTGTCGGCCAGCGGGCAGAAGGTCTCCGTGGCAGCCAGTGGTCAGAAAGTCCCCGCGGCCGGGGCGACAGTAAGTAAATAAACACTTAATACACACTTGAAAATCACGGCTTTGCGCAACGGAAAAAATTATAAATATAAGAGCCCTGGGGACAAAAAAGGCAGTGCTGAGCTGGTGATAAAAAACGGCCCTCCTCCCCAACCCTTCTGCTCCAAGTTTCCCCAACATTCACACTTTTGAGGAGAATGGGGCACAAGAATAGCTTTTCCAAGTTGATGGTGAAATACCTTTGGAACGTCATGACTCGGTAAAGGACTTTTTTTCCCGTGCATAAGTAGATCGGTGCCTAGGAACTTTTTGAGTCCCTATAATTTATCTTTGGTAGAGGATGGGGGTATGCACTGGGCAAATTCAAAACAAAAGCTTATTGCCAACTTTGAACAGAAACGGAATATTGTTGTACATCACGTTCTTTTGCGGTGGATGCTGGCCAATGGTTTCAAGGTCACAAAGATCCATAGAGCCTTCCAATTTGATTAAAAGCCTTATATGAAGACGTTTGTTGACACATTTCGCAAGAAACGGTCTGAATCAAAAACACACGTCGAAAAAGAGGTCTTTAAACTTATTTTGAATTTGGCCTTTGAAATGATATGCGAGAGTGTGTGCCATAGGAGTTGTCGACCCAAAAGAATGTGCCAAAATCTTTGCAGATCCGAACTTCACATTGTTCATGATCATAGACTGCAATATGGTCCTCTTACATTGGAAAAATGAAAAGTAGTCTTAAATAAAAACAGTGCCACTGGTCCTGCTATTTTAGAATATTTCAAAGAAACTCATGTTGAAGTTTTATTACAATGTTTGTAAGCTCCAATGGCCGGAGGAGGGTTAAGTTCAAGTTTATTACGGGGATACATACTCGCTATTGCTAAAAGTTAAAACTGGCAGCTTATTATACGGTTTGGAAAATGGTACATACATCAGCCCCAAATGGATTACACGAACTGGGACGAGTCCATATATCCGGGGCTGGTGAAGCGCTAAGCCCTAAATTAGTTGTTAAAGTCAAAATCAGAAACGGGGAGCAACTTAGTATCCCACTGTTTGTTTCCCGGTCCGAAGGTGTACTGTGTAGAAACTCTGAATGAGGTTACCAAACAAGTTTGCAAGGGGTAGCTCTCACACTATCTAAAGGAAAATATCAACATGATTGTTTATAGGAACTGTGTAGAGAATAAGTTAGTTCCAAGAGCGAGTATCATGGCCATTTGCTCTTTAAAATATAAAAACTATACAGTTCGAGTAGAAAAAATGCCATGTACACCATATCGAATAAAGGTTATGTATGCACAGGCTGTATGAGGGTACTACCACACGGTCAAAATCTTACTTCAGATCACGTTGATTGCATAGATGACAGAAAATAACTTGGTCTTGAAAAGCCCTATATTTGGCGGGAGGGGGGGGGCGGGGCCTTTGTCTATTAGTTGGGGGGGCGATCAGTTTCCAGCTCAAAAGTGTGTTTTTTTACATATTTATATGTTTATATATTTTAAATTATTTATTTTTACATTTTATATTTTTTCCTTGCGAAAAGCGATAATTTTAAACTGTTTATATATTTATTTTTTTGCGTAAAGCGATATTATAAAGTGTTTTATGTTTTATCTTCTCACCAGTTCACCCTGCACTGCCGCGGATCATTGCCCCACCGCGGGCACCTTCCGGCCTCTGGCTGCCACATTGACCCCCCGCCTTGGGTGCCTAACGCCCCTGTTTTCAACTGCCACTGTAAATATGTTCAAATATTTTTAAGTATGTCGCACTGCCATTGTAAATTTGTAGTACATTTATGAACAATAAGGAAAACATGTATATTCTATTTTTTAGTATTTATTCAACAGATTGAGGTTAGGTTTGGTTTGTTGTATTTTGACGTTGGAGGAGTATGTATCAATCAAAACACCGTTTACATCATTTGTTTTCGGACCATCAATATCCGACAAAACAACACCATTAACGAAAATAATTTAAAATCGTAATAAAATGTTATTAGGAAATCGGAAAAATATCTATAATCGCTATAGCATATGGCAAAAGTCCTATGACAAAATAATGTGTATTGCACCAAGCATAAAATTTATACGAGGACTTGACGTATTTAAGAGTATTGCGCCAAACTTGTCGTTGATTATTGATGATTTAGCTGAATCTATTCAAGAATAGTCACAGGAAATGCTACAATTATTCCCGCAACAGTCACATCATGAAAAAAGTCCCGTAACTGTTGTTTTCCATAATCTTTTTCATCAGAGTAAATGTATGAGAACACTTTCTTCTAATTGTACTTACTATATAATCTATAGAGTTGTTTCCGATTCAAGTACTCTTATAACTCTAAACAAACAAATGTTACCTTGGCGAACCAAAATTTTTATTCTCATTGTAAAATTAAGCTACTAATAAACCATTATGGATACATTTTATTGGATCTTAGTCAAAACACACCTGAAGAGTTGTGTGTAGTCACTGATAATTTTGATGATGAAATTACTTTATATCTACCCCTCAATAGTAAAAATGGTTATTAGTCGCCATCATGACACTGAAGAATCACCATGAAAACAGACATTTATTTTCCGTTCTAGCTAGTTTCTTGTCTTAAGTTCGTTTAAATTTAATGGAAGGTAATGATCAACTGTCAGAAGGAGTTAGACAACAAACAAAGCAACATCGTTCACTTGTACGTGCCCTAGCCAGCAAAACTAAAGGAAATAGCAAAATAAAACGTTTTTTTTTCAAGCAGGTGGTAGTTTCTTTTCCTAGCTACTACCAAAAATCGCCAGACTTGTAAGCACTATTCTCTAGAAGCTACTAAACCCTAAAATTAAAATCAATTGAACTTGCTCTTTCACCAAAAGAGCCCTTTGAAGATAATATTCATAAATTTATTAGTATTGAAACAATTACCGATGATGGAAAATTAATGTTGCTTCAAAATGAGTTTTGACGTTTTAACAAACGTAAGCCTTTCGGTGAAAAGCCACTCAAAGTAAATGTTATTGATCAATCTTCTGAAGGTACTGAAAGTTTTGAACTCTGAAAATGCCGAAAAAAGAAGAAGAAGATTTTTTAACAAGTGTTGTAGACATGTTGCCCCGATCCTATTGTGAGCAAAAAATAAAATTATAATCAAGATCCTGCCCTACAATTTAATTGATTTGTTATCAGATTTGATTGTAAATCGTAAAAGACTTGAATCCTTTGATTGTCATTTATCTAAATTTTAAAGTCGTCAAATTTTCTCAAAAATCTTATTGGGAATAAATAAGGTTTAAAACGATTAAGGGAATTGGAAGAAGTATCATGAGATATATCATTTGATAGCCCGCCAAGTAGGCCTGGTAAGGGTATTAAACGAAGGAGTCTTTCCACCTCATTTAGTACGCAAAAGGCTAGCAGACGATTAACACCATGATTACATTCAAAATGCACCAAGTTTTGAAAGATGTTTATGAAAACATTGGAGAAATGGGTAGTTTAAGTTCTCCCACTACACTTACTCAACTCGCCCAAGTTAAAAAGAAGCTAGCGACAGATTACTTACGAATAGAACCCAGTTACACTCTTCATCGAAATCGAAGGACCAGAGGTCGTGACTATCAAAAATCTAAAGCATGTTCCCCCTTGTATATATTTCAAGCAGATCTTTTGACTCTAGACAAGATTCAAAGACGTCATAATAGACCAAACAAGTATATTTTACGTGATATAAGTGTTTTTAGTCTCTGTGAATATGCAATTTCATTGCAGTCAAAGAGAGGTGATGAAGTTGCTAAGGCTCTTGAGAGTATTCTTGAACAGGACTCATATAGAAAAATTTTAACAGATCTCGGGAGTGAATTTGTCAATCCACATGTAAAAATGGTTTTATTGAAGTATGATACAATGTTTTATCATAGTTATTGTCCGATAAAGGCGGCATCGGTTGAACGTTTGATACGTACAATATGACTTTTAATTTCAATATATTGTACATTGAAAAATACTGCTGCATTTATTCAAGATTTAGATATAATCATCATGATTTATAACCAACGTCCGCATCGATACTTGTCCAAATTTAGTCCTATTGAATTTTATCGTAGTGGCAGTACGCTTGACATTTTTCGTAAACAATATTCAATTGAAAGGATGGGAACAAAAAATTTAATATTGGTGATACTGTTCGAATCTATCGAACAAGAAATATTTTTGAAAAGGGGAAATACTTGTGGTCTAGTGAGCATTTTAAAGTGTCAAAAGTCTTGGATACTAAACCTGTAACGTATCGTCTTCGTGGTATGAAAGATGACAAGATTCTTGGTGGTTTTTATAATTATGAATTGCAAAAAGTTGGAAATAGTGGGATGTATCAAATTCAAAAGGTATTAAAGACTCGTACTCGCAAGGGTAAGTGACAGTTGCTTGTTCGCTGGCTAAGCTACAACTCTGATTTTGATTCATGGGGTACCGATGAAGACGTTCATAATGTCTAATGATTTTTATGTGACATTCATGTCCAATGTTTCTGGCCCTCTCTGACGATTTGAATAAAAAAAGTGATTTTTTGATAAAACTCTCCTCTGCCATTAAATGTAGGGATGGTATGAAGTTACTCTTGTTAATTATTTTCTCAAAAGTAAAAATGATATTCTAAAAAAGGATCGTACATATGATATAAAAATTAGACCACATGATTGGCTACTCGTTAACGATAATAAGATAGAAAATATGAGTTCATATGAATATCCCTTCATTCTCATTGATAATCTAAGAGATGCTCTTAATTTTAAAAATAATATAATCAATGGTAAAAGTGCTGGAAGCACTAGTGACATGGATCGTGTCATTTTCGCAGACTATCCATCCGTCTTCCCCTCGGACAGTTGTATATTTCTTTACACATCCTTTGTCGAGAGATCGAGAGTCGGTAATGGCAACGTCCCCCTCCTACGTATTCTTGAACAAAAAACATCTAGTGAACACATTCATCACAACAATATAAAGCACCTTAAATACATCCAGTCAATACCTCGTATTTTTAGCTCTTTCAGTTACCATTAAGAAGTGAATTGGGCGATGCCATATCAATAAAAAAAAGCCTCTGGAAATTATATCAAATTACTCGGTCCTCAAATAATCACGAATCAACGACATATTACTATAGGTACATTACATACACTGATTCATCATTTATCAACGGTGAAATTCCTTCAAAACTTGCTTTGGCTTTTGTAAAATGTGCTAGCGCTTTTGGATCATTCAGATAATTTGATTCTCCACATAAATTTGTCTCATCGTTGGATTCTCCACATAAATTTGAACTGTTTGGACTTTCATCTCTTGTGTTTAATGTAAATGGACTTCCACTCTACAATTTCCTTGGATAAATCCTACAGGACCTTATATAAATTGAAAAGTCAAACCCTAAATCAAGATTCACAATTATGTGAAAATGGTATAACCGAGGAAATGTTTGCGAATACTCATGGTATCAATGTATTGGATTTGTCCGGTACTCAGAATATGACTATTGTCCGAACAGGTATTGTACGTTTTGAGTGTACCTTTGCTGAAGCGTTGACACAGACTATTGCATTAATCTGGCTAAATGAATTTGAAACCTATTGGGAAATTACCCTTCATGGCAGTATTTTATTAGACTTGGTACCACGAACACGAACCAAGTCATCAATGTATTCAATTTTAACCCTCACTTGTCCAAATACAAATCATATTGTATATCTTCGGATTTTGTCGAGCATATTCAACACGTTAAAAATATAATTATCATTGTTAATCGCAGTTATCAATTTTAAAGCCAAGGCATTGGCTATATCTTTCAAATAGGAAATCATATTGAATTTTTTGATGCTCTTGGCCTACCGTATACGTTATACACACCTCATATTAAAAATTTTCTTGAGCAAAGTAGGAAATCTATTATTCAAAATCGGAATCGGGTACAAGATTTATCAACCAAAAGCTCTTGTTTTCGTGCACTATTATATTTTTTTCGATGTCGATGACATACTTACAGTGAATACCTCAACATTTATGGCGACAGTCCTTGATTGAACGACTTTCTAGTTGAACATACTCTTCCCTACCTCTATAATATAAATGTCGGTACCCTAAGAGTGAAATGTTTTAAAAATGTGTGTAAGTTTGTTTATTAATAAAATTTGTATACACAAAACTCTGTCTCCTTTTAGATTTCTTCTTCTACGTATATAGTCATCACAAACGATAAGTGGTAGCAGCTTGTCAGGATTTAACTTGTATTCATATTGGTAAGCAAAGTCAGGGTCACATTTTCTACAATATATTGTAACTTCATTTTTTGTTAAATCTCTTTGTAAAGTCAATAATACTATTCTGATTCATATTTTAAAATTCACATATTTTAATTTGCTTATTTTAAAGCAATGTCACATAAAAAATTCTCATATGAAGAATCCTTTTCTGTAACAACCAAATAAAAGTCTGTAGGTTTATAATCATAGTAGCCAGTTTATTTGTAGTGATGATGCAAGAACTAGGCTCTTTTATTATTCCAGAAATTGAAGCTTAGACCAGTTTCTTCTTCCCAAAATAATTTAAAACCACGACGATACCAGTCTCTTAACTGAACTCACGTTTAGGGTTTTTTTGCAATCTTGCTAGAGTAAGTATTTTTCCATTGATCACATTTATCATAGTGACAATTGGAGCATAAGAAACCTCTAGTATGAGAGTCAAAAATCTCTTCAAGACAGTGATTACAGTCTTTTTTTTTGCACAGCATATCACGTATGCAATTTACATGGATTGCATAATCTACAATTTTATTATAGTCATTAGCAAAAGTGCAATTCTCACTGGTTGACCAGCTACCCAATGTATACAAGCATAATGGACATGTGTAAAACATTTTTTTTTCGATGTTGAATGTCTCACTACCAAAAAGAAACTGATTTATGGTCAATAAATGAATGTTCTCTAGGAGGAGTGACATGACAAAACTTGTTTAGACACGTTGTCTTACAAAATGGGCGTGTAAGTAGTGGTTAAAATCAAAACCGCTATATCATTTTGTTTTGTCTCAATTAATATATCTATAAATTAAGTAAAAGCATCTGGGCCACGACGACAAAGTTTTATGCAATAGTCCAAAGAGGGGAAATCAGTTCCCATTATATCATCGTTAAGTATTTCTCGAGAAAATATTTTCCGTTGAAAAGATAACTCTAGAAAATCTTCAACTAAAATTAACCGCTTTTCCAATTATACTAGTTTACGTTATATTTTTTTTTTATAATCCATCCCTTTTTAACACTCTCACTGCCAATTACAAACTAAGAATCCCGCCGATAACAAACTATTTTTTATAAATTGTTCTCATCAATGTATTTCGCTATTGCTTTTTATCCGTCTTGTAGTCTCTGTATATGCATTATATTCACTTTTGCTGCAAAGCATAATTGTTCTTCCGACTTGAATTTGCTTAAAAATATAACATAGCCCTGAAGCATCTTGTTCCATTCTAGGGTTAGTCAGCAATCCCTTGTAATTTGCACTGCTACTTTAGGCACTCTAGGCTCTTTTTCGCGATTGCTAACGCTTTGAATATCCAATAGTGTATAAGAACCCATTAGAATATCTTTGATTTTGTTACTCTGAACTCTTTTCTAATACTGAATTGGATTGCGTCAACTTGGTCACGGAAACAGGAACCGGTTGTATTGCACAGGTGCAAAGTCTTAAGTGACTATTAGGTCCACGTATACTCCTCCTATCTGACCTTTTAAGATCCTATGAGAATCTACTATTTGACCGTCTTAAATCCTATGCTAACTCCCTATTCGACTGTTTAAAGTAATTATCCTCCCACTACTTCAAACTTTTACCTTCAGGGCAAACAGCAGACGTATACTGTCTTCAATTTTGAATTTCTAACCACTTCAAGTTCTTTCAACTGTCATCCAATCAAACCAAAAAATACAGCCGTGGAAAACTAAGGGAAACAGAACTTCTAAGGGCCAGCCACACCAAGCTGAAACCCACAGTCAAACTGGAGCGGATGTGTGCAACCGAACGAATCATGATTTCGGCAGAAATTTTTTTTGATAGGTTCTCCTTCCTCATAGCTTTATTTTATAAGTTCAGAAACAGTATCTTTAATTTTTTTTTAGCAATTGTCTCCTGTGTTCTCGTTCGTATCCCATTTGCTTTTCCCTTTTCTAACTTCCATTTGCTTTTCCCTTTTCTATAATTGTACTGTCTAACATTCATGACGATGGTATCAAATCAGTGATGATTTTGCAAATTTGCTGAGTTCACTATAAACTTTTTTTAAGCACCTTTGTGTGACCAGCCCTTAAGTTTCGAAAGGAAAATTTCTTTGAAATGTTCAAATTTGACTCAAATTTCGATATTTCTATAGAAATTTTCCTTTCGAAACTTAAGGGCTGGTCACACAAAGGTGCTCAAATTTGGATATTTCTATAGAAATGTTCGTAGTTTTCTGTATTTTTGACAGTTTCCGTAGATTACGTAAGTTGTTTCGTTATTTTCTGAAGAATTGACCAAAATTCCATAGATGTGCGGATAAATGTATAGCAGTAAAAAAACTTCAAACAGTTGCAAACACTCAAAACGCCTTTTCTAGAAGCTGTCTACCGCTCAAAAATCTGTTGCAATTCATGAAAAAAAATTATGCGTATACCCCTGTTTTAAGAAAACAGAAACAGATGCTTTTTTAAGAAACAGAGGTGCTTCAGAAGCGCTCTTCCAAAAGGAATAATCGCCGATTACTGCATAATTCCGGTTTCAAAGTTAATCAATTTTTTTTATTTCTTCTTTTCTTGTCCAATTTATTAGAGAAATTTAGAATTTAAAAATTTAGAGAAACTTCGAAAATTATTCACAAAACTCCATGAAATTAGCTTCAGATGAAAATGAAAAACACACCCTTTAAATCGTAATTGTCGATAACTCTATTTAGGAGAGTTGGACCCCCCCCCCCACTTCTAACAGAAAGAAAAATCGTGTTTTGACTGTGTAGCACTGATGGAAGCCGGTGTTTACGCCCCATCCCTAGAAAATACATCCCATAGAAAATAACCCTTTGGAAAATGCCCCAAAGATAGTGAAGCCTACGAAAAATATGCCCGTGGAAAATATCTATAGAAAAATACTCCCCACGGAAAATTACCGCCAGATAATTCTTCCTTCCTATATACCCCTGGATAATTCCGGATGTTCATTAAAAAGAGAATTGAAAGTTCTACTCACCTCTCTAAGTCAGAGGCACTCCTTTAGCATTGCATATAGTAAAGAGCCAAAAGAGGTTAAATTCATTAATATTTGTCTATTTATTTTTCCCCAGAGGCATTTCATATGGAAGGGATGGACGAACAAACTTAGGGGGTGGTCGAAAAACATTTGATTGAAAACTAGACGTTCTAGTACTCCTTTTAAGATTCAAAAATGAGTAGATGGGAAAAGCCAACTGCCACACTATTTCTCCTCAAACGCATCCGATCAAAATTTTAATAAACATTTTGTTTACATGGTCCAAAGGTCAAATAACCATACTTCTGGGTTTGACAACCTGGCTGTAAGCTATGCAAGTTACCCATTTTAGAATATTAGGTTTCACGGTAAGAGTGGTCGAAGAAAACTATAAGGGGGCTCATTCGTTAGTAAATCGAAAGTTCCAGTGCTGGTTTTTAAGATTTAGCCTGCTTTTCAACCACTGCTAGAAAATGAATTGATACCGACTACATTGTCTTAAAAAGATTATTATTCTAGTTCAACGGCCCTTGTGTTTTTAGCCGTCGTTTTTAGAGAATTTAGAAAAAATTACGAATTTAGCATAAAGAGTAAGAATTTGAGGAAAGGGTAGCCCCCTCATATGCAGAATAATTCCTCCTTGTTTCATGTTTAATGTTATTATTTACGTTTAGTTGAAAAAAGTAGTTTTTTTTTAATTTAATTTCTGATCTTTTTTCAAATCATGCCCAGGCTTATCCAAGATATAATGTGGGCTATAAACCTAATAACGCATTATTTATTGCTATTAAGTAAATATACCAATAATTGTAAATTGGTTGGTACCTTCCCGCTTTTTTCAGTAGTAGTTTAGGCCCTGTGGATTCCAACTTCCAGTACCCCTTTTCAACAAGCCTTAACCAGCTGGACCAGAAAACTATTCATAATATTTTAATTCGGGAAATAAATTCTACGAAATAACATATTCCCTTCATGCAGAATTCACTGCACACTTTCCAGCTCAAATAAGCTATTGATTGTGTGTTACCAATCCTATCCATTCAAAAGCGCGCAAGTATCCAACATTGTTATTGTCTATTGCTCTATTAGATGCACCTGCTTGCTACATTGTATTAAGTCTTCAAAAATTTGATAGTCAAACCAATAAAATTGATTTCTTTTGAACAATAGAACCATAAATGCTGAGAAATTCGCCATAGGTATATCCACAAAATCAAAAATAAAATACTGCACGAAAAACATTGAGAGGAAGATCCATAGATCCATTGAGAGGAAAGGGTGAATTGTTAGACATAAATTCAAGGGGGTACGAAAATGTGACTTTATTCCATATTTTCCTCATTTTTTGTTGGCATTATTTTCTGGCAATTCCCAGCCCGTGATACTCAATAGCTGGCTCACGGAATCTTCTGGCAAGCATTATCACAGCTAAAGCACCTTTAACACCTCCCACATTAACTTTAAGCTGTTTTATGGAAGTTATATATTTACGATAGCTTATTGGGTGTTAAATTTCAGTCCCCTTCCCGGGGAAAAATTCTTTTACTACATCGCACCTTAACTTAAAGCTCTTCTATGGAATGTATTTATTTATGATACCTTATTGGGTTTACATTTTTTCTCAAGTCACCCCCAAATGAGATAAACCAAGTTAATTCACGCTAAAGTGGCACACTATCGTTTGTACACGTCACCCTCTTACACAAACTATCATTCCTAAGGCATTTTTCAGATATTTTCATGGTAAAAATAATGCTTTGAATGCATCAATTCGGACACACAAAGGAAATTTTACACACAAAGTTACACACACAAGCAAATTCTTTGTGTGTAACCAACGTTACACACAAAGCAAATTCATGCCACCGTGGCACAGCATGGCTGGCATACGGCACCCTCTGGCACAAACTATCATTCCTAAGGGCTTTTTCAGATATTTTCTTGTTAAAAATCATGACTTAAATCCTTTGAATCGTGTTTTCACGATCCAACCCACCAGGATGCCCCCCATGGCAATTCCTGACCTGTGCAACTCTATGACTGGCTTGTGGCCCACTTTGGCGTGAATTATTATACCTAAGACATTCTCGGATAAAAACAAAAACCGGACCTTACACCATGCCAATTCACGCCACCGTGGCACATTATGGCTAGCATATGGCAAGCTCTGGTACAAACTATCCTTCCTAAGACATTTTTCAGATATTTTTTATTAAAAATCATGATTTAAATCCATTGGAT
This sequence comes from Artemia sinica, assembly GCA_027921565.1. Taxonomy (NCBI): domain Eukaryota; kingdom Metazoa; phylum Arthropoda; class Branchiopoda; order Anostraca; family Artemiidae; genus Artemia; species Artemia sinica. Next base: position 41,101,562 of record CM051267.1, read on the forward strand.
CGTCTTTTTGCAATCCAACCCACCTTGATAACGCAAATCCCGACCTTTGCCGCTATATGACTAGCTCGTGGCACCCTCTAGTGTGCATTATCACACCTAAGGTATTCTCAGATATTTTCACAATAAAAACAAAAAGTGGAATTGTTTTGTTTCGTTTCTCATTCGTGAGAGAGTTGAAATCACAATAACGTGTTCTCGGATTAGTTTCTTCTTTAGGTTAAAGGGTCTTATTAATTGCAGACCCCCTATGGTGAGTTATTTTTCCAATACATAAATAATTCCTACAAAGTAACGAAACATTTTGCATAATTAGTTTAACAGAATGAAAAATAAATGGTGCAGAACAAAAACACTAGCTAAAAAATACAAAAATTCTAACAACATTCCAAATAACTCTTATAGAATACAAAAAAGTTAAAACATAATCCAAAATAATTTCTACTAAACAGAAACATTTCTTACAAAATATAAAAATACTTTGGACAATTCTAAAATAGTTCTAATAGAATGAAAAATAGTTGGTGCAGAACAAAAAATACTTACTATAAAACATGAAAATTCTCACAACATCCCAAATACTTCTTATAAAATACAAAAAGTTCAAACATAATCTAAAATAATTCCTACAAAACAAAAAGATTATTCTTACGAAATACAAAAATACTTTGCACAAATCTATAATAGATCTAACTGAATGAAAAATAGTTGGTCCAAAACACAAAATATTTGCTACAAAACACAAAAACTCTAACAACATCCCAAATGCTTCTTATAGAATACAAAAAGTTCAAACATAACCCATATAATTCCTACAAAACAGAAATAATTCTTGCAAAATACAAAAATACTTTGCAAAATTCTAAAATAGCTGTAACGGAATGGAAAATAGGTGGTGCAGGTCGTTTGGGTTCATCAAATGTGTGGGCATGCTTGCTGAACCCAAACAAACTTAGCTTAAAATCAGGTAACATAATGTAACGTAGGTAAAAAATTAGGTTGATTGCAGGTACGCTAGTTGTGGTAGGTTGACTGAAGGTACCCGTAAAAACAGACACATGACTACTAAAAATACCGGCCTCCCACAACATGGTTACCTACAACCAACCAATAGCTAACCCAGGTACCCGCAACCAACGTGTCGCACCCTGCATACCTACAGCCGACGTGTTTTAACTGCTAGAAAAACAATATGCTTCATATAAATATTTCATACAAACTCGCACCATTTTTAAGGATTCAACCTTTTTCTTACGTGCTAGTAGGTTAGGATAACCAAGAATACCAGCACGTAAGAGAAGGCTGAATCCTTAAAATTGGTGCGAGTTGGCATGAAATATCCATATGAAGCACATTGTTTTTCTAGCATTTAAAACAGGCTGGTTGCAGGTATCCATGGTGTGATACGTTGGTTTAGGTTACCTGGGTTAATTATAGGTTGATTTTAGGTACCCGTTCCATGGGATGCTGGTACTTTTAGGTGTTAAGTGTCTGTATTTACGGGTACCTGCAGTCAATCGACCAAAACTAGCGTACCTGCAATCAACCTAATTTTTTACCTGGGTTACATTATGTTAACTGATTTTAAGCCACGTTAGTTTGGGTTCAGGAAGCATGCCCGCACATAAGCTGAACCTAAATGAACAGTATCACCTAGTTTTCACTCCGTTAGAACTATTTTAGAATTGTGAAAAGTTTTTTTTTTATTTTGTATTAATTATTTCTGTTTTGTAGGAATTACTTGGATTATGTTTGAATTTTTTGTATTCTATAAGAAGCATTTGGGATGTTGTTAGAATTTTCGGTTTTGTAGCAAGTATTTTGCGTTTTGCACCAACTATTTTACATTCTGTTTGAACTATTTTAGAATCTTGCAAAGTACTTTTTTATTTCGTAAGAATAATTTTTTTGTTTTGTAGAAATTGTTTTGGATTATGTTTGAAATTTTTATATTCTATAAGAAGTATTTGGAATGTTGTTAGAATTTTATGATTTGTAGTAAGTGTTTTGTGTTCTGCGACAACTATTTTCATTCTGTTAGAATTATCTTAGAAGTGTGCAAAGTAGACCTACTTTTGTGATTTGTAAGAATTATTTTTGTTTCATATGGATTATTTCGGATTAGGTTTGAAATTTTTTTTTATTCTATAAGAAGTATTTGGGACGTTGTTAGAATTTCGTGTTTTTTAGTAATTATTTTTTGTTCTGCAACAACTATTTTACATTCAGTTAGAAGTATTTTAGGATGGTGCAAAGCATTTTTGAATTTTTTAAGACTTATTTCTGTTTTGTGGGAATTCTTTTAGATTCTGTTTGAGCCTTTTGTATTCTACGTATAAGAAGCATTTGGGGTGTTGGTTGAATTTTCGTATTTCTTAGCAAGTATTTTGTGTTTTTGCATCAACTATTTTTCATTCTGTTAGAGCTATTTTAGAATCGTGCAAAGTATTTTTTCGTATTTTTCATTCTATAAGAAGTATTTAAGATTTTGTTAGAATTCTTGTGCTTTGTACCAGGAATTTTGTGTTCTGCACGATCTATTTTTCATTCGTTTTAAAACTATTTTAGAAATATGGAAAATTGTGTTTTGTAAGAATTATTTATGTTTTGTAGTAATTATTTTGGATTAGGTTTGAACTTTTTGTATTTTATAGGAAGCAGTTGTGATGTTGTTAGAACTTTTGTGTTTTGTAGCAAGTATTTTTGTTCAACACCAGCTATTGTTCATTCTGCTAGAACTATTTTAGTATTGTGCAAAGTATTTTTGTATTTTATAAGAATTATTTTTTTTCTAGGAATTATTTTGGACCGTTTAAACGTTTTTTATTCTATAAGAAGTGTTTGAGATGTTGTTAGCTAGGTTCGTTTGGGCTCAGATAGTATGACCGCCCATTGGCTGAACCAAATGAACAGTACCACCTATTTTTCATTCCGTTAGAACTAGTTTACAACTGTGCAAAGTATTTTTGTATTTTGTAATAATTATTTCTGTTTTGTAGGAAGTGTTTGGATTATGTTTAATTTTTCTGTATTCTATAAGAAGCACTTGGGATGTTGTTACAATCTTGTGCTTTGGGTCAAACATTTTTTGTTCTGCACCAACTATTTTCCATTCTGTTAGAACTATTTTCGAATTGTGCAGAGTATATTTGAATTTTGTAATAATTATTTCAGTTTTGTAGAAATTATTTGGATTATGTTTGGATTTTTTGTATTCTATAAGAAGCATTGGGGATGTTGTTAGAATTTTTTTATTTTGTAGTAAGTATTTTTTGTTCTGCACCAATTATTTTTCATTCTGTTAGAATTATTTAAAATCGTGCAGAGTATTTTTTTTCGTAAGATTTTTTTTTGTTTTGTAGGAATTATTTTGGATTATGTTTGAAATTTTTGTATTCTATAAGAAGTATTTGGGAAGTTGTTAGAATTTCTATGTTTCTTAGCAAGTATTTTTTGTTCTGCACCAACTATTTTTCTTTCTGTTAGAATTATTTTAGAGCGGTGCAAAGTAATTCTGAATTTTGTAAGAATTATTTCTGTTTCGTAGTAATAATTATGGATAAGGTTTTCTTTTATTCTATAAGAAGTATTTGAGATGTTTTTGTGTTTTGTAGCAAGTATTTTTTGTTCTGCACCAAATATTTTTCATTCAATTAGAACTATATCAGAATGGTACAAAGTATTTTTGAATTTTTGAAGACTTATTTCTGTTTTGTAGGAATTATTTTGGATTATGTTTGAACTTTTGTATTCTATAAAAATTATTTGGGGTATTGATAGAATTTTTTATGTTTTGTAGCAAGTATTTTTTGTTCCGCGTCAACTACTTTTCATTCTGTTAGTGCTATTTTAAAATTTTACAAAGTATTTTTTTTTATTCTATAAGAAGTATTTAAGATGTTGTTAGAATTCTTGTGTTTTGTAGCAAATGTTTTGTGTTCTGCACCACCTTTTTTTCATTCTCTTCAGAAATATTTGAGAAATGTGCAAAGTATTTTTGTATTATGTAATAATTATTTATGTTTTGTAGGAATTATTTTGGATTATGTTTTAACTCTTTGTGTTTTGCAGCAAGTATAATTGTTCTGAACCAACTATTTTTCATTTTTCCAAAACTATTTTAGAATTTTTGAAAGTATTTTTGTATTTCGTAAGAATAATTATTTATTTTGTAGGAATTATTTTGGATTGTTTTTCAACTTTATGTATTCAATAAGAAGTATTTAAATGTTGTTTGAGTTTTTGTGTTTTGTAGCAAGTATTTTGTGTTCTGCACCAACTATTTTTCGTTCCGTTAGAACTACTTTAGAATTGTGCAAAATATTTTGTATTTTGTAAAAATTATTTCTGTTTTGTAGGAATTATTTTGGATTATGTTTGAACTTTTTTGTATTCTATAAGAGGTATTTGGGATGCTGTCAGAATATTTGTGTTTTGTAGCAAGTATTTTGTGTTCTTCACAAACTATTTTTCATTCATTTTAGAACTATTTTAGAATTGTGGAAAGTATTATTGTATTTTTCAAGAATTACTTTTGTTTTTTAGGAATTATTTTGAATTATATTTGAACTTTTTTGTATTCTCTAAAAAGTATTTGGGATGTTGTTAGAATTTTCGAGTTTTGTAGCAAGTATATATTCTGTTAAAATATGTTAGAATTGTGCGAAGTATTTCTGTATTTTTTAGGAATTATTTATGTTTTGGAAAAATAACTGACTGTAGGGGGTCTGCAAATCATAAGACCCCTTAACCTAAGGAAGAAACTAATATAAGAATACATTATTGCGATTTCAACTCTTTTACGAATTAGAAAAGAAACAAAGCAATTCCGCTTTTTGTTTTTATGCGAGAATGTTTTAGGTATAATAATGCACACCAAAGTGTGCCACCAGCCAGTCATAGAGTGGCACAGGTCGGAAATTGCCATGGGGGGAATCACGGTGGGTTGGATTGTGAAAAAACGAACCAATGGATTTAAAATATGATTTTTAACAAGAAAATATCTGAAAAATGCCTTAGAAATGATTTTGCACAGGGTGCCATAAACCAGCCATAGTGTGCGATGGTGACGTGAATTGGCAGTGTGCATTACGATGGGGCTTGGCTTGCAAAAACACGAATCGATGGATGGAAAGCATGGTATTTAACATGAATATATATTAAAAATGCCTTAGAAATTATAGTTTGTATCTGAGGGTGCCGTGTGCCAGCCATAGTGTACCTCGGTGGTGAGAATTGACTTGTTGTATCACGTTGGGGGTGGCTTGGGAAAAGATAAACCAATGGATTTAAATTATGATTCTAAACAAGAAAATATCTGAAAAATAATTCAGGGATGATAGTTTGTTCCAGAAGGTGTCATGTTCCAGCCATATTTCGCCACGGTGACATGAATTGGCATGGTGTGTCATGATGGGGGTTGGCTTACGAAAACACGAACCGATGGATTTAAAGTATGATTTTTAACATGAAAATATCTGGAAAATGCCTTAAGAATGATAGTTTGTATCAGTGGATGCCGTGCGCCAGTTATAGTGTGCCATGGTGGCGGGATTGACTTGGTGGCGGGTTTATCACGTTGCTGGGTGGCTTGAGAAAAGATTAACTAATGGATGTAAATCATGATTCCCAAGAAGAAAATGTAAAAAAAAATCCTGAAAAGAAATGACATATGACAATATTTAAAGAATTGGCATAGTGTATCACGTTGGGGGTTAGCTTGCGAAAACACGAACCGTAAAGTATGATTTTTAACATGAAAATATCTGAAGGATTCCTTAGGAATGATAGTTTGTGCCAAAGGGTGCCATGTATCAGCCATATTGCACAACTTTGGCGTGAATTGGCATTGTGTATCACGTTGCGGGTTGGCTTGCGAAAACATAAACCGGTGGATTTAAAGCATGCTTTTTAACAAAAAATAGCTGAAGCATGTGTTATGGATGATAGTTTGTGCCAGAGGGTGCCGTTAGCCAGCCATAGTATGCCACAGTTGCGTTAATTGACATGGTGTATAACGTTTGGGGGTGGTTCGAGAAAACATGAGTCAATGGATTTAAAGTATATTTTATCATGAAAACATCTGAGAATGCCTTAGGAATGATGAGGGAGTGCCACAGAAGTGTCACGGGGCAGCCAAAAACACTGGAAATAAGGGGAAGGCATATTCAAGAAATGTTTTAAATTCTATGTCCTTTTTAACAACAAAGGGGAATTTTTTTTTTACAAAATCACTGGAAATAAGGAGAAAAGGGCGTGAAATGTCAAGGTTCCCACTGTTAAATTAAAACAATGGTCATTTTTAGTTTATAAACTTATTTTTGTGGAAAAAAGCTTGAAAATGCCTCAGGTATGATAATTTGTGCCAATGGTTGCCAGCAGGTGGGTCCATTGTGTCATGCTGGCCTGAATTGCCAGGAGTCATCAGGAGAAATGCTATTGGAGGATTTTACTTCAAGTTTAAACGATAGATTCTATTATAAACGGATATTTTTTTTAAGAAAATGCATGAAAAATGTTATGGTTGATAATGCAAGCCAGAAGGTGCTGTGTGTCAGTCATTAAGTGTTACTAGCTTGGAAATTTCTTGGACTAACACGTTCCAAAATTGATCTTTTAAGGCACAAAATGGCAGTAAACGCCCCTCTCTGTGGTAGTCTGTCAAAATAGGGTGGCTTAAAACCTGCTGTTTTAAAGCTTTAGAAGATGAAAAATCAATTTCTATGATATTTTGTTCCTACTTAGGGAAAAATTAATCTTTTATGGCATAAAATGACAGTAAACACCCCTCCGTTTTCTGGGGGAGGAGGCCTGATTTTGAACATCCAATAAGCTATTGTAAATAAAAAACTTCTATGAAACAACTTAAAGTTAAGGTGGGAGGTGTTAAAGGAACGTTTCCGGTGGAGGGAGACTAAATTCGAGCACCCAATAAGCTATCGTAAATAAATAACTTCCATAAACAGGTTAAAGTTAAGGTAGGAGGTATTAAAAGAATTTTTCCGGGAGAGGGGGACAAAAAATCTAACAACCAGTGAGCTATCGTAAATAAATAACTTCCATAAAACAGGTTAAAGCTAAGGTGGGAGGTGTCAAAGGTGCTGTAGGATTGAAAATGCCTACCAGAGGTTGCCGTGTGTCAGCTATTGAGCGTAACATGCTGGGAATTGCCTGAAAATAATCCCAACAACAATGAGAAAAATACGGAATTAAGTCACCTGCCTTGTACCGCCTTGAATTTGCCTCTAATGAGTCATAACCTCCTCTCAATGGATCTAGATTTATTGAAATAAAAATAATGGTTTTCATGCAGTATTATATTTTCGATGTTGTGGATATACTTACCGTTAATTTCTCAGAATTTCTGGTCTGTTGATGAAAAGATATCAAGTTTATTTGTTTGACTATCAAATTTTTGAAGACTTGATACAATGTAGCAAGCAAGTGCGTCTAACAGAGCAATAGATAATAACAATGTTCGATATTTGCGCGTTCTCGAGTGGAAAGGATTGGTAATACGAAATCAGTAGCTTAATCGATCTGGGAAGTATGTAGCGAATTCTCCACGTGGGGAATTGGTTGTGTCGTAGAATCAATTTCTCGAATCTAATATTACGAATAGTTTGCTGGCCCAGCTGGCTGGTCTGGTCATTTGGGAAATCTCTGGTCTTACATTTGATTACTAAGGCGTATAAAAGATCGAAGAAAAAAAAACGCCTTGAAAGCAAAAATACTTCGAGGAAAATGAAATGTTGAAGAAAAAAAATCTCTTAAAGTATTTTGTAACATCCCATGCGTGCACCGTCATTACGTAACAGCCACGTGTGCGCGGCCATTACGTAACACTCATGTGTGTGCCACCATTACGTAACACCCACGTGTTTGCCGTCCTGATCATAAATCGGGGCTTCCCCGCGGTCCCCGAAGTCTAACAATTCCTTTTACGTAACAACCATATAAAATATCATTTAGCGGGCCCTGAAGGTTTTTCTTAATCCCCGCAGGTTTTTAAATACTTTAGCATAACAACCAAAGAAATCTTGAAGAAAACATTTGCATAAGTAAAAAACGCCCTCTATTACGTAACAAACATCTACATCTTGAAGAAGTTGAAAAAAGAGTGTCCGGGTCGGGATTCGAAGGAAATACTGGACGGTGGATTCCATATGGCCCACAATACTTTCAGTTCTCGGCTTGAAAATTCAAATTTTGGATTGTAAGTAAAATTTTGGACAAGATTTGATTATTTAGTCAAAAGTTTTAAATGACAGTGTTTTTTTTAATAAATCCTTAATAATAATGTTAATAAGATATTCGAGTGACCAGAGACAGATTTTATTGTTCATATGGATGGAAATTGATCTTTCATGTGGTTGAAGTCATCACGATCTCCACAATAATGTTTTCTGGTGTTTAAATATTTTGTATATACATGTTTATATACATTTAAACATTTTGTATAGGGAAAAAGGAAAATTACCATTTAAAATTTGTGAAAAAAAGCTCCTGGTAGTACAAGTTACCCCTCATCCCTCAAGAATTTCCTGGCTCGGCCTATGATGACCTGCCCCTTTTCCGGTAGGCACTTGAATGCAATATTTATGCTACATAGAAAAAGGTTGTAGCAATAAGTGTGATACTGTTACCACTAGCCTTCAGTAGCAATAATACCCCTCAAGTAGCAAAAGGTAAAGGCCTAAACTATTCCCAGGAATCAAAAGCGATTAGTTATCAATTACTACCTCCCCCTCCCTCCCCAAAACTTATCTTATTTTATATGAAGGCTCAATGAGAGTTAGACCGATGGGATCCAAAACTAAAGTCAATCATTGAATTGACCTCATTGATCAGAATTGATGTCAAATTAATAAGTAAAGCAACAATCTTTACCGTAACAAAACTCCTATATTGTTTTGTGTTTTCAGTAAAGCTCTAATTTTCTATAATGTTAGTAGGGAGGCCTTAATGACTACAAATGGGGCACCATATATAGGTATAGAGTCCCTAGGGAGAAGACCTGTGCTGTCAGTCTGATGGGGCTCCATATATGGGCATGGAATCCCCAGGGAGAACACGTTTCTGAGAAATTGGTGTTCGTCCAGGAGAATTGTCTCCGGGTGAAGTTTATTAATGTTTGATGGATGATGTCAAGATTGATTGATTTGTTGGTGTTCGTCCAGGAGAATTGTCTCCGGGTGAAGTTTATTAATGTTTGATGGATGATGTCAAGGTTGATTGATTTGTTGATGTTCGTCCAGGAGAATTGTCTTTGGGCGAAGTTTGCATATGCATATTAACGGTGGGGAGAATGTTTGATCTTAGAGATGAAGAGATTAACGCGGGGAAGGGGTTTCCTAGGAATTTCAAATGTGAAAGCGCAGGGATGCCAAAACAAAAGGAACACGCATAAATTACGTTTAGGGATTGTTTGGGCGAAACCGTTTTAGGCATTTTAGGGAATTATTTGGGCGAAACAGTTTGAGGCATTTTAGAAGATGATTTAAGCGGAACCGTTTGAGGTATTTTAGAAGATGATTTTAGAAGATGATTTAGAAGAGGATTTGAGGGTGAAACTCTGTGGTCGTTATAATACAAAAGTTCTATTTGAACAGTGTTGTGAGGTCTTCTACCCCAACCCCAAAGGGCCCCAACCCCCCTACCCCAACCCCGAAGGAACACCCCGACCCCCAAAGGCCCCCGAGCCCCCAAAGGGCCCCCGGGCCCCCAAAGAGCCATCGGGCTCCAAAAGGCCCCCCGGACCCCCAAAGGGCCTCCAAAGAGCCCCAGGCCCCCCTCCCCTAACTTCCCCCCCCTCCTCATTTTTTAATACTTTTTAATTTGCGCATTTTGAGACACAAAAGGGCCCCACCCCCCAACATTTGTCTCCCCCTCCCAACATTAGTGTTTTGTCATGGTTTAGCTTGTCACAGTTACATTCTGTTAATTTTTCAAAGTTCATTTTGAATTTCTTTCGTTGAAATGCAAGAGTTGGAATATTTCAGTAGTGTTTTGTCATGGTTTACCTTTTCACGGTTACATTTTCTTGATTTTTCAAAGTTCATTTTGAATTTCTTTCATTGAAATGCAAGAGTTGGAATATTTCAGTAGTGTTTTGTTGTGGTTTACCTTGTCACGGTTACATTTTCTTGATTTTTCAAAGTTCATTTTCAATTTCTTTCATTGAAATGTAAGAGTTGGAATATTTCAGTAGTGTTTTGTCGTGGTTTACCTTGTCACAGTTACATTCTCTTGATTTTTCAAAGTTCGTTTTGAATTTCTTTCATTGAAATGCAAGAGTTGGATTATTTCAGTAGTGTTTTGTCGTGGCTTACTTTGTCACAGTTACATTCTCTTGATTTTTCAAAGTTCATTTTGGATTTCTTTCGTTGAAATGCAAGAGTTGTAATATTTCAGTAGTGTTTTGTCATGGCTTACCTTCTCACAGTTACATTCTCTTGATTTTTCAAAGTTCATTTTGAATTTCTTTCATTGAAATGTAAGAGTTGGATTATTTCAGTAGTGTTTTGTCGTGGTTTACCTTGTCACAGTTACATTCTCTTGATTTTTCAAAGTTCATTTTGGATTTCTTTCGTTGAAATGCAAGAGTTGGAATATTTCAGTAGTGTTTTGTCATGGTTTACCTTCTCACAGTTACATTCTCTTAATTTTTCAAATTTCATTTTGAATTTTTATCGTTGAAATGCAAGAGTTGGAATATTTCAGTAGTGTCTTGTTGTGGTTTACCTTGTCACAGTTACATTCTCTTGATTAGTCAAAGTTCATTTTGTATTTCTTTTGTTGAAATGCAAGAGTTGGAATATTTCAGTAGTGTTTTGTCATGGTTTACCTTGTCGCAGTTACATTCTCTTAATTTTTCAAAGTTCATTTTGAATTTCTTTCGTTGAAAAGCAAGAGTTGGAATATTTCAGTAGTGTTTTGTTGTGGTTTACCTTGTCACAGTTACATTCTCTCGATTTTTCAAAGTTCATTTTGAATTTCTTTCATTGAAATGCAAGAGTTGGAATATTTCAGTAGTGTTTTGTCGTGGTTCACCTTGTCACAGTTACATTCTCTTGATTTTTCAAAGTTCATTTTGAATTTCTTTCGTTGAAATGCAAGAGTTGGAATATTTCAGTAGTGTTTTGTCGTGGCTTACCTTGTCACAGTTACATTCTCTTGATTTTTCAAAATTCATTTTGGATTTCTTTCATTTTAATGCAAGAGTTGAAATATTTCAGTAGTTGTTTTGTCGTGGTTTACCGTGTCACACTTACATTCTCTTGATTTTTCAAAGTTCATTTTGGATTTCTTTCATTGAAATGCAAGAGTTGGAATATTTCAGTAGTGTTTTGTTGTGCTTTTCCTTGTCACAGTTACATTCTCTCGATATTTCAAAGTTCATTTGGAATTTCTTTCATTAAAATGCAAGAGTTGGAATATTTCAGTAGTGTTTTGTCGTGGTTTACCTTGTCACACTTACACTCTCTTGATTTTTAAAAGTACATTTTGGATTTCTTTCATTGAAATGCAAGAGTTGGAATATTTCAGTAGTGTTTTATTGTGGTTTACCTTGTCACAGTTACATTCTCTTGATTTTTCAAAGTTCATTTTGGATTTCTTTCATGGAAATGCAAGAGTTGGAATGTTTCAGTAGTGTTTTGTTGTGGTTTACCTTGTCTCAGTTACATTCTCTTGATTTTTCAAAGTTCATTTTGGATTTCTTTCATTGAAAACAAGAGTTCGAATATTTCAGTAGTGTTTTGTCGTGGTTTACCTTATCACAGTTACATTCTCTTGATCTTTCAAAGTTCATTTTGAATTTCTTTCATTGAAATGCAAGAGTTGGAATATTTCAGTAGTGTTTTGTCGTCTTTTACCATTTCACAGTTACATTCTCTTGATTTTTCAAAGTTCATTTTGGATTTCTTTCATTGAAATGCAAGAGTTGGGATATTTCAGTAGTGTTTTGTCATGGTTTACCTTGTCACAGTTACATTCTCTTAATTTTTCAAAGTTCATTATGAATTTCTATCGTTGAAATGCAAGAGTTGGAATATTTCAGTAGTGTTTTGTTGTGGTTTACCTTGTCACAGTTACATTCTCTTGATTTTTCAAAGTTCATTTTGGATTTCTTTCATTGAAATGCAAGAGTTGGAATATTTCAGTAGTGTTTTGTCGTGGTTTACCTTGTCACAGTTACATTCTCTTGATTTTTCAAAGTTCATTTTGAATTTCTTTCGTGAAATGCAAGAGTTGGAATATTTCAATAGTGTTTTGTCGTGGTTTACCTTGTCACAGTTACATTCTCTTGATTTTTCAAAGTTCATTTTGAATTTCTTTTGTGAAATGCAAGAGTTAGAATATTTCAGTAGTGTTTTGTCGTGGTTTACTTTGTCACAGTTAGATTCTCTTGATTTTTCAAAGTTCATTTTGGATTTCTTTCATTTTAATGCAAGAGTTGAAATATTTCAGTAGTTGTTTTGTCGTGGTTTACCGTGTCACACTTACATTCTCTTGATTTTTCAAAGTTCATTTTGGATTTCTTTCATTGAAATGCAAGAGTTGGAATATTTCAGTAGTGTTTTGTTGTGGTTTACCTTGTCACAGTTACATTCTCTTGATTTTTCAAAGTTCATTTGGAATTTCTTTCATTAAAATGCAAGAGTTGGAATATTTCAGTAGTGTTTTGTCGTGGTTTACCTTGTCACACTTACACTCTCTTGATTTTTAAAAGTACATTTTGGATTTCTTTCATTGAAATGCAAGAGTTGGAATATTTCAGTAGTGTTTTATTGTGGTTTACCTTGTCACAGTTACATTCTCTTGATTTTTCAAAGTTCATTTTGGATTTCTTTCATGGAAATGCAAGAGTTGGAATGTTTCAGTAGTGTTTTGTTGTGGTTTACCTTGTCTCAGTTACATTCTCTTGATTTTTCAAAGTTCATTTTGGATTTCTTTCATTGAAAACAAGAGTTCGAATATTTCAGTAGTGTTTTGTCGTGGTTTACCTTATCACAGTTACATTCTCTTGATCTTTCAAAGTTCATTTTGAATTTCTTTCATTGAAATGCAAGAGTTGGAATATTTCAGTAGTGTTTTGTCGTCTTTTACCATTTCACAGTTACATTCTCTTGATTTTTCAAAGTTCATTTTGGATTTCTTTCATTGAAATGCAAGAGTTGGGATATTTCAGTAGTGTTTTGTCATGGTTTACCTTGTCACAGTTACATTCTCTTAATTTTTCAAAGTTCATTATGAATTTCTATCGTTGAAATGCAAGAGTTGGAATATTTCAGTAGTGTTTTGTTGTGGTTTACCTTGTCACAGTTACATTCTCTTGATTTTTCAAAGTTCATTTTGGATTTCTTTCATTGAAATGCAAGAGTTGGAATATTTCAGTAGTGTTTTGTCGTGGTTTACCTTGTCACAGTTACATTCTCTTGATTTTTCAAAGTTCATTTTGAATTTCTTTCGTGAAATGCAAGAGTTGGAATATTTCAATAGTGTTTTGTCGTGGTTTACCTTGTCACAGTTACATTCTCTTGATTTTTCAAAGTTCATTTTGAATTTCTTTTGTGAAATGCAAGAGTTAGAATATTTCAGTAGTGTTTTGTCGTGGTTTACTTTGTCACAGTTAGATTCTCTTGATTTTTCAAAGTTCATTTTGGATTTCTTTCGTTGGAATATTTCAGTAGTGTTTTGTTGTGGTTTAAAGTGTCACAGTTACATTCTCTTGATTTTCAAAGTTCATTGTGGATTTCTTTCATTGAAATGTATTTTGTTGTGCTTTACATTGACACACTTACATTTTCTTGATTTTTCAAAGTTCATTTGGATTTCTTTCGTTGAAATGCAAGAGTTAGAATATTTCAGTAGCGTTTTGTCGCGGTTTACCATTTCACAGTTACATTCTCTTGATTTTTCAAAGTTCATTTTCGATTTCTTTCGTTGAAATGCAAGAGTTGGAATATATCAGTAGTGTATTGTTATGCTTTACCTTGTCACAGTTACATTCTCTCGATTTTTCTAAGTTCATTTTGGATTTCTTTCATTGAAATGCAAGAGTTGGAATATTTCAGTAGTGTTTTGTTGTGGTTTACCTTGTCGCAGTTACATTCTCTTGATTTTTCAAAGTTCATTTTGGATTTCTTTCATTTTAATGCAAGAGTTGGAATATTTCAGTAGTTGTTTTGTTGTGGTTTACCGTGTCACACTTACATTCTCTTGATTTTTCAAAGTTCATTATGGATTTCTTTCATTGAAATGCAAGAGTTGGAATATTTCAGTAGTGTTTTGTTGTGCTTTACCTTGGCACAGTTACATTCTCTCGATTTTTCAAAGTTCATTTGGATTTCTTTCGTTGAAATGCAAGAGTTGGAATATTTCAGTAGTGTTTTGTTGTGGTTTACCTTGTCACAGTTACATTCTCTTGATTTTTCAAAGTTCATTTTGGAATTTCTTTCATTTTAATGCAAGAGTTGGAATATTTCAGTAGTGTTTTGTTGTGCTTTACCTTGGCACAGTTACATTCTCTCGATTTTTCAAAGTTCATTTTGGATTTCTTTCATTGAAATGCAAGAGTTGGAATATTTCAGTAGTGTTTTGTTGTGGTTTACCTTGTCACAGTTACATTCTCTTGATTCCTCAAAGTTTATTTTGGATTTCTTTCATTGAAATGCAAGAGTTGGAATATTTCAGTAGTGTTTTGTTGTGGTTTACCTTGTCACAGTTACATTCTCTTGATTTTTCAAAGTTCATTTTGGATTTCTTTCATTGAAAACAAGAGTTTGAATATTTCAGTAGTGTTTTGTTGTGCTTTACCTTGTCACAGTTACATTCTCCTGATTTTTCAAAGTTCATTTTGGATTTCTTTCGTTGAAATGCAAGAGTTGGAATATTTCAGTAGTGTTTTGTCGTGGTTTACCTTGTCACAGCTACATTCCCTTAATTTTGCGAAGTTAATTTTGGATTTCTTTCATTGAAATGCAAGAGTTGGAATATTTCAGTAGTGTTTTGTTGTGGTTTACCTTGTCACACTTACATTTTCTTGATTTTCAAAGTTCATTTTGGATTTCTTTAATTGAAATGTGTTTTGTTGTGCTTTACACTGACACACTTACATTTTCTTGATTTTTCAAAGTTCATTTGGATTTCTTTCGTTGAAATACAGGAGTTGGAATATTAAGTTAGGTTAGGTTAAGTTAGGTTAGGTTATCCTACGTACGCGCGCGTACGTAGGCTAACCTAACCTAACCTAACTTAACCTAACCTAACTTAATATTCCAACTCTTGCATTTCAACGAAAGAAATCCAAATGAGTTTGAAAAATCAAGAAAATGTAAGTGTGTCAGTGTAAAGCACAACAAAACACATTTCAATGAAGGAAATCCACAATGAATTTTGAAAATCAAGAGAATGTAACTGTGACACGGTAAACCACGACAAAACACTACTGAAATATTCCAACTCTTGCATTTCAACGAAAGAAATCCAAAATGAACTTAAAAAAATTAAGAGAATGTAACTGTGACAAGGTAAACCATGACAAAACACTACTGAAATATTCCAACTCTTGCATTTCAACGAAAGAAATCCAAAATGAACTTTGAAAAATCAAGAGAATGTAACTGTGACAAGCTAAGCCACCACAAAACACTACTGAAATAATTCAACTCTTGCATTTCAACGAGAGAAATCCAAAATGAACTTTGAAAAATCAAGAGAATGTAACTGTGACAAGATAAAGCACAATAAAACACTACTGAAATATTCGAACTCTTGCTTTTCAATGAAAGAAATCCAAAATGAACTTTGAAAAATCAAGAGAATGTAACTGTGACAAGGTAAACCACAACAAAACACTACTGAAATATTCCAACTCTTGCAGTTCAATGAAAGAAATCCAAAATGAACTTTGGAAAATCGAGAGAATGTAACTGTGACAAGGTAAAGCATAACAAAACACCACTGAAATATTCCAACTCTTGCATTTCAACGAAAGAATCGAAAATGAACTTTGAAAAATCAAGAAAAGGTAAGTGTGTCAATGTAAAGCGCAACAAAACACATTTCAATGAAAGAAATCCACAATGAACTTTGAAAAGCAAGAGAATGTAACTGTGACACGGTAAACCACAACAAAACACTACTGAAATATTCCAACGAAAGAAATCCAAAATGAACTTTGAAAAATCAAGAGAATGTAACTGTGACAAAGTAAACCACGACAAAACACTACTGAAATATTCCAACTCTTGCATTTCACGAAAGAAATTCAAAATCAACTTTGAAAAATCAAGAGAATGTAACTGTGACAGGGTAAACCACGACAAAACACTATTGAAATTTTCCAACTCTTGCATTTCACGAAAGAAATTCAAAATGAACTTTGAAAAATCAAGAGAATGTAACTGTGACATGGTAAACCACGACAAAACACTACTGAAATATTCCAACTATTGCATTTTAATGAAAGAAATCCAAAATGAACTTTGAAAAATCGAGAGAATGTAACAGTGACAAGGTAAACCACAACAAAACACTACTGAAATATTCCAACTCTTGCATTTCAATGAAAGAAATCCAAAATGAACTTTGGAACATCGAGAGAATGTAACTGTGACAATGTAAAGCACAACAAAACACATTTCAATGAAAGAAATCCACAATGAACTTTGAAAATCAAGAAAATGTAACTGTGACACGGTAAACCACAACAAAACACTACTGAAATATTCCAACGAAAGAAATCCAAAATGAACTTTGAAAAATCAAGAGAATGTAACTGTGACAAAGTAAACCACGACAAAACACTATTGAAATTTTCCAACTCTTGCATTTCACGAAAGAAATTCAAAATCAACTTTGAAAAATCAAGACAATGTAACTGTGACAGGGTAAACCACGACAAAACACTATCGATATTTTCCAACTCTTGCATTTCACGAAAGAAATTCAAAATGAACTTTGAATAATCAAGAGAAAATAACTGTGACAAGGTAAACCACCACAAAACACTACTGAAATATTCCAACTATTGCATTTCAATGAAAGAAATTCAAAATGAACTTTGAAAAATCAAGAAAATGTAACTGTGACAAGGTAAACCACAACAAAACACTACTGAAATATTCCAACTCTTGCATTTCAACGAAAGAAATCGAAAATGAACTTTGAAAAATCAAGAAAATATAACTGCGACAAGGTAAACCATGACAAAACACTACTGAAATAATCCAACTCTTGCATTTCAACGAAAGAAATTCAAAATGAACTTTGAAAAATCAAGAGAATGTAACTGTGACAAGGTAAACCACGAGAAAACACTACTGAAATATTCCAACTGTTACATTTCAATGAAAGAAATTCAAAATGAACTTTGAAAAAATTAAGAGAATGTAATTGTGACAAGGTAAACCACAAAAAAACACTACTGAAATATTCCAACTCATGCATTTCAATGAAAGAAATTCAAAATGAACTTTGAAGAATCAAGAGAATGTAACTGTGACAAGGTGAACCACGACAAAACACTACTGAAATATTCCAACTCTTGCATATCAATGAAAGAAATTCAAAATGAACTTTAAAAAATCGAGAGAATGTAACTGTGACAAGGTAAACCACAGCAAAACACTACTGAAATATTCCAACTCTTGCATTTCAACGAAAGAAATTCAAAATGAACTTTGAAAAATTAAGAGAATGTAACTGCGACAAGGTAAACCATGACAAAACACTACTGAAATATTCCAACTCTTGCATTTCAACGAAAGAAATCCAAAATGAACTTTGAAAAATCAAGAGAATGTAACTGTGACCAGGTAAACCACGAGAAAACACTACTGAAATAATCCAACTCTTACATTTCAATGAAAGAAATTCAGAATTAACTTTGAAAAATCAAGAGAATGTAGCTGTGACAAGGTAAACCACGACAAAACACTACTGAAATATTCCAACTCTTGCATTTCAATGAAAGAAATTCAAAATGAACTTTGAAAAATCAAGAAAATGTAACTGTGACAAGGTAAACCATGACAAAACACTACTGAAATATTCCAACTCTTGCATTTCAACGAAAGAAATTCAAAATGAACTTTGAAAAATTAAGAGAATGTAACTGTGACAAGGTAAACCATGACAAAACACTAATGTTGGGAGGGGGAGCCAAATGTTGGGGGGATGCGGCCCTTTTGTGTCTCAAAATGCGCAAATTAAAAAGTATTAAAAAATGGGGGGGGGACAAAAAAGTTGGGGGAAGGGGGGACCTGGGGGCTCTTTGGGGGCCCCCTGGGCCCTTTGGGGGTCCGGGAGGCCTTTTGGAGCCTGGGGGCTCTTTGGGGGCCCTGGGGCCCTTTGGGGGCTCGGGGGCCTTTGGGGGCCGGGGGGTTCCTTCGGGGTTGGGGTAGGGGGTCGGGGCCCTTTGGGGTTGGGGTAGAGGGCCTCACAACACTGTTCAAATAGAACTTGTGTATTATAACGACCACAGAGTTTCACCCTCAAATCCTCTTATAAATCATCTTCTAAAATCATCTTCTAAAATACCTCAAACGGTTCCGCTTAAATTATCTTCTAAAATGCCTCAAACTGTTTCGCCCAAATAATTCCCTAAAATCCCTAAAACGGTTTCGCCCAAATAATCCCTAAACGTAATTGATGCGTGTTCCTTTTGTTTTGGCATCCCTGCGCTGTCACATTTGAAATTCCTAGGAAACCCTTTCCCGCGTTAATCTCTTCATCTCTAAGATCAAAACATTCTCCCCACCGTTAATATGCATGTGCAAACTTCGCCCAGAGACAATTCTCCTGGACGAACATCAACAAATCAATCAACCTTGACATCATCCATCAAACATTAATAAACTTCGCCCGAAGACAATTCTCCTGGACGAACACCAACAAATCAATCAACCTTGACATCATCCATCGAACATTAATAAACTTCGCCCCGGAGACAATTCTCCTGAACGAACACCAATTTCTCGGAAGCGTGTCCTCCCTGGGGATTCCATGCCCATATATGGAGCCCCGTCGGACTGACAGCACAGGTGCTCTCCCTAGGGACTCTATGCCCATATATGGTGCCCCGTTTGTAGTCATTAAGGCCTGCCTACTAATGTTACAAACATAGGGAAATATCTCCAGTGGATTTATATGCATTAATGTATTGATATATGTTAGATAGGCTGTAAAATAATAGTTTTTATTCGTTTTAAGTTTCAACTTCGCTCTTTACTTCCCTCGGAAAAACTTAGTTTTTTTAAATTAATCTACGCTCGTTTTTTATTAAAATTTAATTTTGAAACAACACTGCTATGACCTCTTTATTTATACGGAATAATTTTTTTTTCGTTTAAAAATTTTAATGTTGGTCCTTAATTTCAGTTGAAAATTTATAGCTTGTTTATAGTTTCTAATCACCTCCAATCTTGGGGACATAAGACACCTCAACCCTTATTGAGGAGTAGAACTAAGAAGCTGTACAAGAATTGAAGAAAAAAATAAGTTTAGAGTGGAAAAAAATCAAAACATAGTGTCATTTCCTTTTGTAAAAAAAAATACAAAAGAAGAAATAGATCTTTAATTCTTTGTTTTAAAAAAATGAATTTAGTAGCATTTAAGAAAGTAGCTCCAGGCGAGTAGCTACCACACAAAAGGTTAACTGAGCAGGCAGGTTTATGCATCGACATACTTACGGAAATTTTTTCCAACTCAACATAAATGTGGCTTTAGGTTAAGGGATTTATTTGACCAGTCCCTAGATTAAAAGCCATCATTACTCAGAAATGAATGACAATTTAAAAAAAAAGATCATTTCTTGTGTAGGTAATATTAATGGTGTTATAAATTAAGTATGTTTTCATTTCAAAAATTTTAGAAAGAATTACATGAATTCTCCTAGAGAACTATCTTCATTTCTCTTTCTTCCTCTTTGAATGCAAAATCTTACATATGGAGAGAATATTACGTTGGAATTCTCAAGTAAATAATTTGAATAAGTAAGTATAACTATAAGCTATCCTTCTTTTAGTATACAACTTTGAGTGGTTTCAGAACCACATGCCTACACTTCAACCACTAAGTGGTAGGGGGTTGGGGTCAGGGGCGTAATTTGCTATGGGGCACAGGGGGAATTTCCCCTCCCAGACCTCAGTTTTCCTCCAGACCCCAGTTTACACCCCCCCCCCCTCCTAGCTGAAATTTCGTTTCACTAAAATGTTGTCAAAACTAAGATGAGCCTGCATAATTGAAGCATCCACTGAAATGTGTAATTTTTCTTTAGTACACATTTACCTTCACTATTACTATACGGCTCAAAATCAGTCTCCTCTGTCATTTTCACTTGATTAGGAAAAACTTGTTCTAATAGATACTATTGACGTCTTACTTCGATAGTTATTCTTTTTTTCTATTTTCCGTACAAGGACTTTTGAAACTATCGAAGTTTGCTTTTATTAGATACTATTGACGTCTTACTTCAATAGTTTGTTTTATTTCTGTTTTTTTTTTCGTAAGAGGATTTTGGAAATTATTGAAGGTATAATCAGTATTTTTGGAAACATCCTCATAAGCCTGCTTTTATTGGATACTATTGACGTCTTACTTCAGTAGTTTGTTTTATTTCTGTTTTCATTTTTTATGTTTCGTACAAGGACTTTTGATATTATTGAGGGTATAATCAGTATTTTTGAAAATCTCCTAATAAGCTTGCTTTTATTAGATACTACTGACGTCTTACTTCAGTAGTTTGTTTTATTTCTGTTTTATTTTTATAATTTTTGTAAAATGACTTTTGAAATTATTGAAGGTATGATCAGTATTTTTGAAAAGATCATCATAAGCTTGCTTTTATCAGATACTATTGACGTCTTACTTCTAGTTTGTATTATTTCAGTTTTAATTTTTCTACGTTTCGTTCTGACTCTTGAAATTATTGAAGGCATAATCAATATTTTTGAAAAAATTCCCATTCAGAAGTTTGTTTTATTTCTGTTTTTATTTGTCTAGTAAATAGCTTTTGAAATTATTGAAGGTATAATCAGTATTTTTGAAAAAAAAAATCCTCATAAGCTTGCTTTTATTAGATACTAGTAACGTCTTACTTCAGAAGTGTTTTATTTCCGTTTGAGGGTTTCTTTGTCTCGTACTAAGACTTTTGAAATTATTGAAGGTATAATCAGTATTTTTGAAAAGATCCTCCTAAGCTTGCTTTTATTAGATACTATAGACGTCTTACATCATTAGTTTGTTTTAGGTCTGTTTTTATTTTTCTATCTTTTGTACAAGGACTTTTGAAATTATTGAAAAGATCCTCATAAGCTTGCTTTTATTCGATACTAGTGACGTCCTACTTCAGAAGTTTGTTTTATTTCCGTTTGAGGGTTTCTTTGTTTCGTACTAGGACTTTTGAAATTATTGAAGGTATAATCAGTATTTTTGAAAATATCCTCCTAAGCTTGTTTTTATTAGATACTATAGACGTCTTACATCATTAGTTTGTTTTAGGTCTGTTTTTATTTTTCTATCTTTTGTACAAGAACTTTTGAAATTATTGAATTTATAATCGATATTTTTGAAAAGATCCTGATCACCTTGCTTTTATTCGATACTATTGACGTCTTACTTCAGAAGTTTGTTTTATTTCCGTTTGAGGTTTTCTTTGTTTCGTACTAGGACTTTTGAAATTATTGAAGGTATAATCAGTATTTTTGAAAATATCCTCCTAAGCTTGCTTTTATTAGATACTATAGACGTCTTACATCATTAGTTTGTTTTAGGTCTGTTTTTATTTTTATATCTTTTGTACAAGGACTTTTGAAATTATTGAATTTATAATCGATATTTTTGAAAAGATCCTCATAAGCTTGCTTTTATTCGATACTATTGACGTCTTACTTCAGTAGTTTGTTTTATTTCTGGTTTTATTTTTCTATGTTTCGTACATAGACTTTTGAAATTATTGAATTTATAATCGATATTTTGGAAAAGAACCTCATCACCTTGCTTTTATTCGATACTATTGGTTTCTTACTTTAGTATTTTGTTTTATTTCTGCTTTTATTTTTCTATGTTTCGTACAAGGACTTTTGAAATTATTGCATGTATAATCGATATTTTTGAAAAGATCCTCATATGCTTGCTTTTATTCGATAATATTGACGTCTTACTTCAGTAGTTTGTTTTATTTCTGTTCTTATTTTTCTGATTGTTGTGCAATGACTTTTGAAATTATTGAAGGTATAATAAGTATTTTGAAAAGATCCTCATTAGCTTGCGTTTATTAAATAGTGTTAACGTCTTACTTCAGTGGTTTGTTTTTTTCTCTTTTTTTTAATTTTTGTATAATAAATTGAAATTATTGGATGTCTAATCAGTATTTTTGAAGAGATCCTGATAAGATTGCTTTTATTAGATACTATTGCCGTCTTACTTCAGTAGTTTGTTTTATTTCTGTTTTTATTTTTCTAGGTTTGGTAAAAGAACTTGAAATTACTGAAATTACTGAAGGTATAATCAGTATTTTAAAAAGATTCACAAAAACTTGCTTTTATTAGATAATATTGACGTCTTATTTCAGTAGTTTGTTTTATTTCTGTTTTTTATTTTTTAAATTTTTGTAGAATGACTTTTAAAATTACTGAAAGTATAATAAGTATTTTTGAAAAGATCCTCATAAGCTTGCTTTAATTAGATACAATTGACGTCTTACCTCAGTAGTTTGTTTTATTTCTATTTTTACTTTTCTAATTTTTGTACAATGACTTTTCAAGATACTGTTCTTTCATGTATATATTTTTTTTTTTATGAGGATATTTTTAATATATGGATAAATAGAGGTCAACTTCTAAGTTGTTTTCGTTATATTTTTCAAATGAATCATTTTTCCATGTTATATTTTTTCTCATGGATATATTTTTTCATGGATCAATATTTTTCATGAGGACTTTTTTAATATATGGATAAACAGAGGTTAACTTCCAAGTTGTTTTGTGCATATTTTTCAAATGAATCATTTTTACAAAGGTATATTTTTTTTCATGGATATATTTTTCGATGGTTATTTATTTTTCATGAGGATATTTTGAATATATGGATAAACAGAGGTCTACCTCCAAGTTGTTATGGATACATTTTTTCAAATGTATCATTTTTCAAAGGTATATTTTTTTCATGGATTTATTTTTCCATGGGCAATTATTTTTCATGAGGTTATTTTTAATATACAGATAAACAGAGGTCTAATTACAAATTGTTTTGGGTATATTTTTTAAATGAATCGTTTTTCCAATGTATATTTTATTGTCATGGATATATTTTTCCATGGGTATTTATTTTTCATGAGGATATTTTTAATATATCGAAAAACAGAGGTCTTCGTCCAATATGATTTGGATATATTTTTCAAAGGAATCATTTTCGAAGATATATTTTTTTTCATGGATATATTTTTCCATGGTATAATCATTTTCCATGAAGATATTTTTAATATATTGATAGACAGAGGTCTACTTTCAAGTTTTTATGGATACATTTTTCAAATGAATCATTTTTCAAAGGTATTTTCTTCCTCATGGATATATTTTTCCATATGTAATTATTTGTCATAAAAATTTTTTTAAATATATCGGTAAACAGAAGTCTACACACCCAGGGTACCCGCATCCAACCTGCCACGCCCCGGTTACCTATAGTAGACTTTTTATTCTTATTACCTAGGTTACATTATGTTAACTGTTTTTTAAGCTAGGTCTGTTTGGGTTCAGTAGGCGAGCGTTACCACCAAAATTTAAGACATTAGATGGATAAAGCAGAATTTCACATATCAAAACAGTCACCTTACATTGGAACAGAAAAACCGTAGGATTCTCTGACACGCTGAACCCGAAGATATAATTTTCATAGAGATTCTTTGACTTTTAGAATTAGATCATAGTAGGTTATGTGAATAGTCATCTTACGTTGAAGCATCAAAACCATAGGGTTCTCGGATATGCTGAATCTGAAAGTGTAATTTCATGGAGATTCTTTGACTTTTTAGGGTTAACTTACACTAGGTTAAGTGTCCCGCCACAAAGAGAATCATACGTTTTTGTGTTTCAATGTATGGTGAATGTTCTTACATGTGAAATTCAGCCATCTAATGTGTTAAGTTTTGTGTGGTACCGCATGCTTACTGAACCCAAACGGACCTATTTAAAAAACACTTAACATAATGAAACCAAGGTAATGAGAAAAAAAATTACTGTAGGTAGCCGGGGTGCGACAGGTTGGCTGTGGGCACCCTTGGTGTGTAGAACATTGTTTATAGATATATTAAAAATATTCTCACGACAAATAATTACCTATGTAAAAATATATCCATGAAAAAAGAATATACCTTTGAAAAATGATTTAATTGAAAAATATACCCATAACAACTTGAAAGTAGACCTCTGTTTATGGAAATATTCAAAAATATCCTCTTGGAAAATAATTATCCCATGGAAAAGTATATCCATGAAAAAAATATATCTTGCAAAATGATAAATTTGAAAAATATATCCAAAACAACTTAACTCGAGACCTCTGTTTATCGATATATTAAAAATATCCTCATGAAAAATAAATACCCATGGAAAAATATATCCACGGCAAAAAATGTACTTTGGAAAAACGATTCATTTGAAAAATATACCCAAAACAACTTGAAAGTAGACCACTGTTTATCTATATATTAAAAATAACGTCATGAGAGATAATAATCCATGGAAAAATAAATCCATGAAAAAAATATACCTTTGAAAAATGATTCATTCGAAAAAATATACCCATAACAACTTGGAAATAGACCTCTGTTTATCGATATATTTAATATATCCTCATGGAAAATAATTACCCATGGAAAAATATATCCATGAGAAAAAAAATATACCACGGAAAAATGATTCATTTGAAAAATATACCCATAACAATTTAGAAGTCGACCTCTGTTTATCGATATATTAAAAATATCCTCATGAAAAATAATTACACATGGAAAAATAAATATATCTTGGAAAATGATTCATTTGAAAAACATATTCAAAACAACTTGGAAATAGACGTCTGTTTATCGATATATTAAAAATATCTTCATGAAAAAAACACTCACCAATGGAAAAATATATCCATGAAAAAATATCTTTAAAAGTCATTGTACAAAAATTGGAAAAATAAAAACAGAAATAAAACAAACTACTGAAGTAAGACGTCAATAGTATCTAATAAAAGCAAGATATGAGGATCTTTTCAAAAATTAATTAAAAAAAAATTTCCGAAAAATAAGTTTTTCAAAGAAGAGTAAAGGCCATTTTAAGCTTAAGCTCAGCAGATACAAATACCTGTTAAAATTCAAACTCAAAACGACCAGAAATAACTATTAAAGAATAAATGAAACCCAAAACGAATAGAAAATAAACAAGCAATCATAGCAGAAAATATACAACAAATTATAATATAAACGAATAAATAGATCTTAAAGCGAGTAATGCTTAGATTGAATATCAAAATCAAGCTTAAAACGAAAGAAAATTTTTTGTTATTGAAGTATAAATGAAACTTAAAACGAACAGAAATTAAATAAACAATCAATGCAAACAAACATGCAATAGATATCAAAGTAAATGAATAAATAAATCTAAAAACGAGTGAAACTTAAATTGAATATGCAAATCAAGCTTGAAACGAACAAATATCACTACAAAAAAGAGTTTGGGTGTCGCCTCCTTCTCTCAATGTAAAAGTCTAAAACCTACTGCGTCATTGGCGCTTTACTGAAAACCAATTTTATTAGAGAGAGAGAGAAGGATTTATTGAAAAAAAAATATCAACAAAAAATGATTGCTACTTCTCCTAAAAAGCAAAGCTTGTCCTTAGGGGAGGTACAGAAAACATAATCCTTAAAACAAAACGAATACTTGGCCACCGACACCACTAATACCACCACAATAAACAATAAATACAAAATAATATCATATATTATACTTCCTCCGGGAACATCATATCAACAAAACAACACAATCAATAAATGAATCAATCAATCAGTCAAACCTCATATTCAGCAAAATGCAGTTCTACAATGGTTTTTCTAAATATATTTGGGTGTCCAATCATCTTAATATCACTATTTAAACTATTCCATATCTGCGTACGTCTATAAAAAACAGAAAAACGCGAACGCGAAGAAATACCTCTAGGTACATAGAAGTTCACACTACCCTCTGTATCGTGAGAATGAACAACAGACCTAATGGACAGTAAATCACCAAAACATGGAGGCTGAATATTCTGCTGCAGTCCAAAAATAAGCCACAATACGTAAAATTCACGAAGACCTGCAGCCGGCAAAATTTTTAAAGTTGGGTAAATTTATCGAAAAGACTTACGTGGCGATATACCCGCTAAAATTCTTATTGCATGATTTTGTAGAACTCTTATTGGTTTTAGGATAGAAGAAAAAAGCAGAGAGCAAATACTCGAACAATAAAGTATATACGGGTGTATTAAAGAAAAATAAAGATAGCGAAGGACAGATCTGGGAAAACAATGCTGGAGTTTCTTCATTATACCTAGATTTCATGCCAGAATTGTGCTAGTTAAAGTTACATGTTGCTTAAAAGACAGGGTTTCATCTATTACAATCCCAAAGTATTTAAAAGACGAAGTCCGTTTTATAATGCCATTGGACATATCTAATTCTTGATCCATGGGTAAGAGTTTGGTGATCGTGAGAAAATAATAAAGTTAGACTTAGCCGTGTTGATACTTAGTTTATTTACTCTCAGCCATGCTACAATTCTATTAACTGATTCCTTCATGGAAATCTGCAGCAGCTCCGCTGTCTTAGCTGTTCTAATGGTTCTTGTGTCATCAGCAAAAAGTGAAACTGCGTCATTAGTTGAGTTTACCGTTAGTTCATTTATTCTATAGCACAAATTATTTAGACAACTTGGTAAATCATTAATATATATTAAGAATAATATAGGACCAAGAACTGATCCTTGCGGAACACCTATTTCAACACCCTTTTTTTCCTGAAGAAGAATCATTTAGTTGGACATACTGATAACGATTACTTAAAAAAATTCTTAAAACATTTAATGATTTTCCCCTCAAACCATACACCTTACACTACTTACGTAGAAGTTCATGATCCACAGTGTCGAAAGCTTTCATCAGATCTAAAAATATAGCTCTTATTTTAAAATCTTTATCTAATACATCATTAATAATAGTTGTCAAATAAATCATCGCCTGTTCCTTCGTCCTTTTTCTACGGAACCCAAATTGTGCCTCTACCATTAACTTATGAACCTCCAAAAAACTCATCATTCTAATACTAAAACACTTCTCTAAAGCATGAGAAATGATCGGTAAAACAGATATCGGTTTATAGTTTCCTGGCTCGTTTTGAATACCACCCTTATGAATTGGGGTTACACGGGCAACTTAAAAACAAACTGGGAATTTCCCTTGACGAAAACACTCATTAATTAACCCACATAAGACTTCATATATAACAGGAAAAATACATTTAAGTGTTTTTAAAGTAATATGATCGCTACCAGATGAATTACTACGCAAACCATAAATAATTTTTTTTAATTTCATCAACTGTTTCAAGTCTAAGATGAAGAGATACATCAATCGGGTCCCTCAGTAAGGACTCGAACGTCGGATCGCCACTATCAGGTACAACTGATATAGCTAGATTCAGACAAATATTCAAATAAAAACTCTGAAATTAATTACATATATAATTTTCGAAATTCAAAGTCTCTCCGATTGTAGTAATTAATTCATCAGGTACACTATTTATTTTTAATCCGATCACTTCTTTTATTACTCCCCAGGCTATCTTAGGGCATCCTTCGACCTCCTTAAACCTTTTCTCAAAATATTTCTCTTTTACATGTCTTAAAATTTTGTTAAGCCTATTTAGATAAGCTTTATATAATTGCTTATTTTCTTGTGTCGGATTAATTATTTGAGCTCTATACAATTTGTCTCTTACACTTATTTGCTTCAAAATCACAGGACTATTGCAAGATGTTTTACTTGAGTATTTTCTGTTAAACAGCTTCAATGTGACTTCTTGACTTATCAAACTCTGCAACGTTTCATAAAATAAAAAAAAATCTCGAATTGGCGTCCTGAACTTCGCCTAGAACCTCATACCAATCCACCTTTTCTATATCATTTTTAGGTTTCACCATCGCATTTTGACTCATCACTGGAATCCTTAATTTTTTGCCTTTAGCTACCTTCGTTACAGTTCTAAAGCTAGCTGAACCTCCAAAGTGGTCGGATACATCGTTGATAAGGACCCTGGGAAGACTGAAGGGCACATTAGAAAGGATGTTATCCAGAAGCTTAGCTGATGTTCCCGTAATTCTTGTAGAGATAGTTATACAAGGATGAATCCCATTAGATAGACTTGTATTAATAAATTCAGTGCTAGCAGATGACTGATCTATAAGGTCAATATTTAAAGTCCCCCGTAATAAAACATGGCATAGAGTTAATCGGAAGTTTCATTAATTGTTCTTCAAATAGGTCCATAAAGTCTTGGAGCAGGCTCTGTGGAGGTCTATATACTACAACAATACAAAAGTTGAAATTCTCTAATGACATGTAGAACAAAACACTCGCAAACTTTCTCTCTATATATTGTAAGATCTTCTCTTATTGAACCCTTATAATCAGCCTGAATATAAGCTGTTAGGCCTCCATGTTGGTAATACTCTCATTCCTTACGTATAAATTGTAACCCGGAATATATGGTAATTGGCGAATTATTATCTTTTAATTACGTTTCAGTTAAAGCGATCACCTAAAAGATATTAGTATTTATTAATTTCGATAAAAATTATGCACAGAATTCAATCCCTGACAATTCAAATGAAAAATTGTGAGGCCAAAACGGCCCCTATCAGAATACAAGGGTAGTGTTTCTACCTTAAAAATATACCTTGATGGTTCATTTACAAAAAACTCAGTAGCATTAATATCTAAATTTCTGTTTATAATTTCATTAAACTGGCTGGAAAATCAACCCTTCGACTTTTAGGTTGCATGACATTGCTGTTCCCAGGAGGTAAAACGATATATCTAACCATTATCAATAAAAGTTAATGCATGTAACGGTAGAGGGTGGCGGTGGTGAAAAAATCATTATCAAATAAAAATATATCTAGAGCTAGATAAATAAAAAAAAAAAAAAACATATTCCGCCAAAGCGAACATACGATTTAAAAAAGCACATTATTGAAAGCTTTATGACAGAAAGTAAAACCATTGCAAAAGACATCAGCCCGCTATCACCCACTCAAAATATTTTCAAATTAACAACAAATTTTTAATTATTTACTCACAAATCAAAATCATGATTAACCCAAATATTTCAAGTTCATCACTATTTGATTAAACCAAGCGAAAAAGAAAAGATAGTTAATCAATAAGTAAACTAAACACATTCATATTATAAATATTTTCTTTTGTACTTCATATTGAAAATAAACATTAAAATTATAGTAAAATCTTGAACTGATGAGCTTTCAGCAATTAATATCATTATACATCACATATTCAGTTTAATTTATTAGTTATTTCTAAAGTTGATCAAGACAAATATAGTTTCACTACAAACAAGAGTTTGAATACTGCCCCCTTCCTTAACTGTAAATAAAAACCAAAAGCCTACTTCGTCACTGGCACTTAACTGAAAACGAATTATGTTATAAATATTTTCTTTTCCAGTTCTTACAGCATTGAAAATAAAAATAAAATTACAGTGAAATAAGTTCTTGATCTGATGGATCTTTCGACAATTAATATAATTATATATCAAATATTCAATTTGATGTTGTTTATACTTTTCAAGACCGTTCAAGAGGCACATAGATTTCAGTAAAGTGCCAATGACGCAGTAGGTTTTAAACTTTTGCAGTGAGAGAGGGAGGCGATACCCAAACTCTTGTTTGTAGTGATTTTTGTTCGTTTCAAGCTTGATTTGCATATTCAATTCAAGTTTCACTTGTTTTAAGATTTATTTTTTCATTTACATTAATATCTATTGTATGTTTGTTTGCATTGATTGTTGATTTAATTTCTGTTCGTTTTAAGTTTCATTTATACTTCAATAGCAACATATGTTCTTTCGTTTTAAGCTTGGTTTTCACATTCAATCCAAGCATTACTCGCTTTAAGATCTATTTATTCATTTATATTATTACTTGTTGTATGCTTTTGCTATGATCGTTTATTTAATTTCTGTTCGTTTTGGGTTTCATTTATTCTTTGATAGTAATTTCTGGTCGTGAGTTTGAATTTAAGAGGTATTTTTATCTGCTGAGCTTAAGTTTAAAATGGCCTTTACTTTTCTTTGAAAAACTTATTTTTCGGAAAGTTTTTTTAATTAATGTTTGTTCGTTTTTTATTGCAAAAAGTTTCAAGTTTTTAAAAATGCCTTATTTCAAAATGAAATATTCATCAAAGTATGAACACTGGTATCAAAGTAACAATATCAAAGTTAAAAAATGGGTTTTTGTCAACCTCGGAATTTTTAGTATCTGATGTTTTAACAAAATGGCTATCTCAAAATTTTTATCGGATGGGCTTGGGGAAAAAGGTCTTGGGGGGGGGGCTAATTGCCCTTCGATCTATCTTGACTCTTTCAAAGTGAACTAGAACTTTCTATTTTAATTCAAATGAGCTATCTCTGATGTTTATAAGAGCATCCCTTCTATATGAACAAACTTATACCCCCAGAGTATAACTTAAAACGGCTGTCCCTGGGGGGTTGTGTCAACCCCGAAGTTTTAATAGCTGATGTTTCAACTATTTATAATAAAATGGTCACCTTAAATTTTTTCCCCGATGGGTTTATCCATTCGATAAACCCACAGACGAGGTGGGCGGGAGGGTCTAGTTTTTTACTCTGAGAAAATGAATTAGAACATTAAATCTCCATTCAAATGATCTCTCTCTGAAGTTTATACGAGCATCCCTTTCATAAGAACCAAATACGGCCCGAGGACCTAGATTACAATGCCTGTCCCCCGGGCCCTGGGGGGTTGTGTCGACACCGAAGTTTTTGTTATCTGACCTTTGAAATATTTAAAAAATGTAATCTAAAACTTTGTATCGGATGGATTTGGGAGAAAACGGGCGTGGGGGACGGTAGGGGCCTTCCGATTTCTTTTGACTTTTAAAACTTGAACTAGAACTTTCATTTTCCTTTCAAATCAGCCCTCTCTGAAGTTTATACAAGCAATCCCTCCTTAAAAGCCACATATGCCCCCAGGGCATAACTTCCAACACCTGCCCCCAGGCCCTGGGTGGTTGTGTTGACACCGGAGTTTTTTTATCTGATCTTTGAACTATTTTTAACAAAATGGCTATCTCAAAATTTTATCGGATGCATTTGAGGGAAAAGGAGCGTGGAGGGGATAGTTACCCTATGATCTCTTTTGACTCTTAAAAACTGAACTAGAACTTTTTATTTCCAATCAAAGGATCCATCTCTGAAATTTATACGATCATCCCTTCCACAACAGCTATCTATGCCCGGCAGACATAACTTACAACGCCTACCCTAGGCCCTGAAGGATTGTGCTGACCCCGGAGTTTTAATTACAGGGTGGGCGGAAAGTAACTCCCTATTTTAAATTACTTATAAACTGTATATAATTTGTTACTGCTTGTGGACTCACCCGCTACACAGTGCGAACTGTGCTCAAGAAAGAGTTGAACTGGCGTGCGTGGAAGCCGCACTACTGCCAATCACTCTCGGATGAGGACTGTGACATTCGCATGGAGCTCGGAGAAATCATGCTGGCTTGGCATGAAGAGTGGCCCCATCTCTCCCGCAACATCCTCTGGACTGATGAGGCTGTGTTTCAAGTCGGAGGCTTTGTCAACCGTCACAACTGCCACTACTGGGCAGGAGAGGATCCTATGATGACAGTTGAAAAACAGCAAAATCGACCCAAAGTAACGGTGTGGTGTGGTATCACCTCAGATCAGCTTATGGGCCCATTTCTTCTGCGCAACACCATGAATGCTGAAAGATACCTTGATATGTTGCGTGATAGAGTCTGGCCAGTTGTCAGCACATGGGAGAACATCGACGAGTTGATATTTATGCAAGATGGCGCCCCACCACACTTTGCTCTTGTTGTCCGCGAATGGCTGGATGCTCGCTTTCCGGGGCGTTGGTTGGGACGTCGTGGTCCATATGAATGGCCATCCAGGAGCCCGGATTTGACACCCTGCGACTTTTTTCTTTGGGGTTGGGTAAAGGAAGAAGTCTACCGCTCCAAACCAAAGACACTCGAAGAACTGGAGGATTGAATTAAGGGAGTCATGTCCACCATCCCAGCGGAGTTTCTGAGAAAGTCAGTGGATGCCATTCCTGAACGTTTGCAGCAGCTGGTGGAAAGATCTGGGGCACATATTGAATTTTAGAGATAACTTACCATTTATGCCTACCTTGTATGATTAATTTTTTTGAGAATAAATAAATATAATGTACATTGTTTTATTAATCAAAATAGGGAGTTACTTTCCGCCCACCCTGTATATGATCTTTGAACCATTTTGAAAAAATGGCTCTTTCAAAGTTCTTATCGGATGGGTTTGAGGAAAATAGGGCGTGGAGAGGGGGGGGGGGCTAGTTGTCCTCCGATCTCTTTTGACTCTTAAAAAGTGACGAAGAACTTTCAATTTCCAATCATATAAGCCCTCTCCTAAGTTTATGCAAGCATGCCTTATATAAGGACTATATACGCCCCCAGATTATTACTTACAACGTCTGCCTCCGGGGCCCGGGGGGGGGGGGTAGTGTCAACCAGGAGTTTTCATTATATGATCTTTGAATTTTCTTGAACTTGAACTTTTTGAACTTGAACTTTGATCTTTCAAAGTTCATTTGGATTTTTTTTTTGTTGAAATGTAAGAGTTGGAATATTTCAGTAGTGTTTTTTTCGTGGTTTACCTTGTCACTGTTACATTCTGAAGATATTTCAAAGTTCATTTAGGATCTTTTTCGTTGAAATACAAGAGTTGGAATATTTCAGTAGTGTATTCTCGTGGTTTACCTTGTCATTGTTACATTGTCTTGATGTTTCAAAGTTCATTTTGGATTTTTTCATTGAAATGCAAGAGTTGGATTATCTCAGTAGTTTTTTGTCGTGGTTTACCATGTCACTGGTACATTCTTTTGATGTTTCAAAGTTAATTTTAGATTTTTTTTTCCTTGAAATGCAAGAGTTTGATTATTTCAGTAGTGTTTTCTCGTGGTTTACCATGTCACTGTTACATTCTCTTGACGTTTCAAAGTTCATTTAGGATCTTTTTCGTTGAAATGCAAGAGTTGGATTATTTCAGTAGTGTTTTCTCGTGGTTTACCATGTCACTGTTTCATTCTCTTGACATTTCAAAGTTCATTTTGGATAGTTTCCTTGAAATGCAAGAGTTGGAATATTTCATTAGTGTTTCGTCGTGGTTTACCATATCGATTCGAAACTTTGAAGCATCAAAAGAGTGTAACAGTGACAAGGTAAACCATGAAAAACACTACTGAAATATGCCAGTGACATGGTAACTCAGGACAAAACACTACTGAAATATTCTAACTCTTACATTTCAACGAAAAAGATCCAAAATGAACTTTGAAACGTCAAGAGAATGTAACAGTGACAAGGTAAACTACGACAAAACACTACTGAAATAATCCAGTTCTTGCATTGCAATGAAAAAGATCCAAAATAAACTTTGAAACATCATGAGAATGTAACAGTGACAAGGTAAACCATGAGAAAACACTACTGGAATAATCCAACTCTTGCATTTCAATGAAAAAGATCCAAAATGAACATTGGAACATCATGAGAATGTAACAATGACAAGGTAAACCATGAGAAAACACTACTGAAATAATCCAACTCTTACATTTCAACAAAAAGATCCAAAATGAACTTTGAAACATCAATAGAATGTAACAGTGACAAGGTAAACCACGAGAAAACACTACTGAAATATTCCAACTCTTGCATTTCAAAAAAAAAAATCCACAATGAATTTTGAAACGTCAAGAGAATGTAACAGTGACAAGGTAAACCATGAGAAAACACTACTGAAATAATCCAACTCTTGCATTTCAACGAAAAAGATCCAAAATTAACTTTGAAACATCATGAGAATGTAACAGTGACAAGGTAAACCACGGCAAAACACTACTGAAATAATCCAACTCTCACATTTCAATGAAAAAGATCCAAAATGAACTTTGAAACATCATGAGAATGTAACAGTGAGAAGGTAAACCATTAGAAAACACTACTGAATTAATCCAACTCTTACATTTCGACGAAAAAGATCCAAAATGAAATTTGAAACATCAAGAGAATGTAACAGTGACATGTAAACCGCAACAAAACACTACTGAAATAATACAACTCTTGCATTTCAACGAAAAAGATCCAAAATGAACTTTGAAATATCAAGAGAATGTAACAGTGACATGGTAAACCACAACAAAACACTACTGAAATAATCCAACTCTTTCATTTCAACGAAAAAGATCCAAAATGAACTTTGAAACATCAATAGAATGTAACAGTGACATGGTAAACCACGACAAAACACTACTGAAATAATCCAACTCTTGCATTTCAACGAAAAAGATCCAAAATGAACTTTGAAATGTCAA
Source organism: Artemia sinica (assembly GCA_027921565.1). Lineage (NCBI taxonomy): Eukaryota > Metazoa > Arthropoda > Branchiopoda > Anostraca > Artemiidae > Artemia > Artemia sinica. The sequence continues at coordinate 41,136,291 of CM051267.1, forward strand.
GAGAATGTAACAGTGACATGGTAAACCACGACGAAACGCTACTGAAATATTCCAACTCTTGCATTCCAAGGAAAAAATCCAAAATGAACTTTGAAACGTCAAGAGAATGTAGCAGTGACATGGTAAACCACGAGAAAACACTACTGAAATAATCCAACTCTTGCATTTCAACTATAAAGATCCCAAATGAACTTTGAAACGTCAAGAGAATGTAACAGAATGTTTGACCCTTAAAAAGGGCACTAGAAATCTCTATTTTAAATCGAATGAGTCCTCTTTGAAGTTTATACGACGACCCATTCCATTTGAAATGCCTCTGAAAAGAAAAATAATAATAAAACATTGGAGCCATATGGCCTTTACTATAGGCAACGCTATAGCGTTTCCTCTGATACTGGTTAAATAAAAAAAACAATTTTTTTTTAACTGAAAGTAAGGAGTGACATTGAAACTTAAAACGAACAGAAATTATTCCGTATATGAAAGGGGCTGTCCCCTCCTCAACGCCTTGCTCTTTGCGCTAAAGTTTGACTCTTTTCCACGACTCTATTTTTTAAAACAATATATGAAATCTCATAAAAATCCAACTATTTTGATGCATCAACTGGTATCAAATTTGTGTTTTTTTAGAGTTTTGGTTGCTATTGAGCTGGTATCGTTTTTTACTTGCACTTCGTTACCACGAACTGTTTGATTATACCTTCAGTAATGTCAAAAGTCATTGTACAAAAATTAGAAAAACAAAAACAGAAATAAAGCAAACTACTGAAATAAGACGTCAATAGTATCGAATAAAAGCAAGCTTATGAAGATCTTTTCAAAAATATGGATTATGTTGTCAATAATTTCGAAAGTCCTCTTACGAAACATAAAAAAATAAAAACAGAAATAAAACAAAATACTGAAGTAAGACGTCAATAGTATCGAATAAAAGCAAGCTTATGGGGATCTTTTCAAAAATATGGATTATACTGTCAATAATTTCGAAAGTCCTCTTACGAAACATAAAAAAATAAAAACAGAAATAAAACAAAATACTGAAGTAAGACGTCAATAGGGTCGAATATAAGCAAGCTTATTAGGATCTTATCAAAAATATCGACTATACATTCAATAATTACAAAGTTCCTTGTACAAAACATTGAAAATAAAAACAAAAATAATAAAAATTACTGAAGTAAGACGTCAATAGTATCTAATAAAAGCAAACTTATGAGAATGTTTTCAAAAATACTGATTATACCTTAAAAAATTTCAAAATTCGTTGTACAAAAGTTAGAAAAATAAAAACAATAATAAAAGAAACTACTGAATAAGACGTCAATAGTATCTAATAAAAGAAAGCTTATGAGGATCTTTTCGAAAATACTGATTATACCTTCAATAATTTCAATAGTCCTTGTACGAAAAATAGAAAAATAAAAACAGAAATAAATCAAACTACTGAAGCATGACGTCAATAGTATCTAATAAAAGCAAGCTTATGATGATCTTTTCAAAAATACTGATTGTACCTTCAATAATTTCAAAAATCATTGTACAAAGATTAGAAATAAATGAGCAACCATAGAGTACCATTGAAACTGCCGAATAAATAAAAAATAAATATTTGATGCTTTAATTTTTATCAAGACCCGTTGCACCCATTGAGGGTGTTTTTTCCCTTTTTTCAGGAAAATCAAATTTGCTTCCATAGAATAGAAAACTTAGATTACAGGCAAAATTTTCGTAGTTTTTTTTCACTTATACAGTGAAAAATCACCCTCAAAATCAATGATTTTCTAAGATTCTCCTGCCCTGAGTCTTCATGAAATTATGAAGTTCTTTGACTACTACCACATATTCATCAATCTTACTAGATTGAATTTTCCATTTTACATATTTTCATCGAAAAAGCAACAAATTCTATATTTCCTGTTGATAGGCCCGTGAAACCCCCAAACTATGATTTTCCGCAAGATGTTTCTATCTGACCTTGGAGACAAAATCATTTATAGGCTAATCCATTGCCAAAAATCATTTGCTTTGCAAATTTCATGTCTATTGTCAAAGTTAAAACGTGTTTAGAATGTTATTAAGATATTAGAGGATAAAGCTTATGAAATACATAAGATATTAGAGTATGAAAGTTCAAATACAATTAATTACTAATTACTTATATTTTCGTAAGTAGGATAAAATCTTTTAACCCTTATTTCTCTTCGGAAATTTAAATGATTATTCTCATTCAAATGTCCATGCACGAAACATGTGATAAATTCCTGAAGAAATAATTTGATCTTCACCAGCGTCACAGGCTGTTTTTAGATCTTGTTTCTTACATGAGTAGATTTACCGTCATAGGCTATTTATGAAACGTCAATATAGCACACTACTGAGGTTTTCTTGCAAACCTCCTGTTAAGGGTTTTGGAACATAATTATTAGAATGACGATATCGTTTTATGCTTCCAAGCTTTAAGCTTTATGCTTCTAAGCTTTACTACTTAAGAAGTGACATCAAAAGTGTTGTTTTTAGTGCTCTATTACACTTACGGATGGTAGAAATGATAAACATCACGTAGATATGAAAACTAGCTTTCAAATGAGCAATTAAACGTCACTCTAAAAAGTACTGCTAGCCCACTAGCCCCAGCTTTTCTGCTTGAAACATGGCACCAAAGGTGCTGTTTTAAGTGCCATTTGGAACTTGCTTATGGTGTAATTTATAGGAAGGACGTAGAAAGGGGTGTAATTTGTTATGGGGCGGAGGAGGGGGGGGGGGGGGGGGGGGGTTAACTGCCTCCTCTCGACCCAAGTTCCCCCTGGCCTCTTTCTCCCCAGAAAAACTTTAGTTTCTGCAAAAAATCTGGTCAAAACAAAGATCAGCCTTCATAATTCAAGTATCCAGAGAAACAGGTCAGTTTTCTTTAGTATGTCTTTGCCTCTATGGTAATATATGGCTCATTTTTCAGTTTTCACCATCATTTTCACTTAATTTGGGAAAATTGGCTCCAAATCTGCCCCCCCCCAGGATTTTGACGAAATTAAGCCACTGGACGTAAATATGAGTAATATCTTTTGTATGAGCTATTAAAAATCTGTCAAGATACCTGCGATACCAATACGTTTAAAAATAATATGATCATACCCATACCCGTGATATAAACACGTCCGATACCGATACAGTGTGTAGCCCTTTCCCCAGGGACTATGGAGGGTCATAACCAAAGATATTTGCCCTTTGAACTATGTTGAACAAAATGGCTATCTCAAAATTGTGATTGGATGACTTTGAGAGGAGGGGGCCTTTAGAGAGGGGGGGTAGTTGCCCTCCAGCCTTTTTGGTCACTTAAAAAGGGCACTATCAAATTTAATTTCCATTAGAATGAACTATTATAAATCTCTTTATGATGTTCTGGTCACCCCTTAGCCCTCCTAGAAGAAAGAAAAGAAAAATAAACGGGAGACAGATCAGTGCTACCCATGGAAAAAAGTTATTTTCTTTGTTGTTCAAGGAGGAGGTCTGTAATTTCCCTTTACATGGTTTTCGACCATGCTTATTCCAATGGTACACTTTTCATTTTGTTCTGACGCCATTTTCGAGGGATTTGAGGCTTTTGTTTCGAGATCTCCATACATTTCTAATCGCAATAAACTTTTACTTTTAAGACCAACCGAAATAATAGTTAACTTTCCTGAGTCAGTGTCAGATGACAATTTTTTTCTCTAAGCAGTTTTTTTCCCAAACGCGTTTTTAACTTTTGTTTACTATGGGCTGTATAGTTATCATTCATGAATTATTCAATAATAGTTATCACATAGTAACACATTCAATAATAGTTATCATTCATGAATTAGTGTTATATGGCAATTTTTTCACTAGGTAGTTTTTTCTAAACATGTTTTTTTTAAGTTTTGGTTACCATGGGCTGTGGTTTGCTCTTTACTAGGTTTCAGCTACTGCTGCAACCATGAAATTGTGGCTGACAATGGATGTTAAAATTAAAATTTGGAATTTGCCAAGGACCAAAGAAGAGGCAGTTAAATTTTTCCAGGATAAGAGGTTGTTTTCCAAAACAAAACAGTGCGTCAATGGACACAAGACTTTATGATGTAAGGAAGATTTTTGGAAGTATACAACTAGGCCATGTTTGAAAAAGGTCAATTTTTGTGTCAATACCTGGTTTGCTAATAGAAGAATACGGTTTCTTACTATATAGTTCGTTCCATGTATTTCTGGGTTAACGAATTTGTGCATTCTGGACGCAAAATTCTAGGTTTTAGTTTGTATAATTTTGCTTATAAACTATTGTATTGTCATCCTATATTATTTAATTTCATTAGCATTAACCAAACTTCACTTCTCGCGTGTTTTCTGGCTAATACATAAGTATCAAACAAAACTTTAAAAACACATCAAAAATTTATTTATATTCATTTTCGTTACGGTTTTACGAGTTGGACAAATATTTTGGGGGGGGGGTCAAGACCATTAATTCCCCTGGATACAGCTTTGATTATTTTTCATAAATTGGTTCCTGGTGACTAACAGAACCAGGCTAGTTGTCTGGCTGCACTATGGGAATTCTAGGCTAGGCTGTAATTCTAAATTCAGAAAAAGTTCTTGTGGGGAGATGATGTACTAATAGAAAGTTTCTCCTACCTGAAACATTTTGGAATATCTACGGGCAATAAGATTGTTGGTAAATTGTCAAAATGTGCCATGTTTTTTTTTTTTTTAGTCTCCACTCAAAAAAAACAATTTTTTTTTCAAAACAAATTGTCAAAAATTCTGGATTTTTACAGTGACCACCGTTTAAAAAACCGATATCTGTCAGCTAATTAATAATCTTGCCTCAAATATTTACAGAGAAATAAATATTGCCTTTGACACTTCTAAACACTCAATTTTGACTGATAAAATGGATAATGTGTGTATTAGAGATAAGAGACTAAGGCCTACTAAGCTATATCTATACAGTCATAAAATTCATATCGTGATGAATCAGCATTTCATCTGACCCCTGCTTTCTTGGTAACACAATAATAATAATAATAACAATAATAATAAAACAATAATATTTTATCTTAGATTCATCATCAATTTACAGAAAAGGAGACTTGTGGCTCAAACCTAGACTGAGAAATTTTGCAAATTTAAAATATCCCTGAAATTTTTCGTTTCTCATCTTTTCCAATTGCATTTACCCACAACATTTCCCCGTAAAATTGTTTTCGTAGTTCAAATACTTTTTTACATTCCACTACAAAATTCAAAAGGTATTCCCTAACTCTCCTGCACATTGGGATATCACACATGATAGAAGTCCTGTAAAGCTCTGTATTGAAATAATCTCTTATTTAAACATATAAACATTTTCAACATCTATAACTGACCTTATGAGATGTATTACGGTTAAGCTAATCATAGGCAGTGCAATCGCACTGCATAAGTAAAGAACGATGTTGGCACAATGTATTATTTATTATTCTTTTTTCTTTAGACCAGGGCACTTCGTATCGACGGAGTTGTCGTAGAACCTTCGAAAAGGGCTCATTTGAATGAATATTGGAGTCGCTTGTGCTCTTTTTAATGGTCGAAAGTGATTGGAAGGCAACCAACACCCCTTTCACGCCCACCATTTCCCCAAAACCATGCAATCAAAATTTTGAGATAGCCATTTTGTTCAGCGTAGTTGATCTCCAGATAGAAATTATTTTTTTGAGGAGGATACTCCCCCAAATCCCTCAGGGAAAGGGTTGTAAGTTGTGCCCTAGGGGCATATAAAGTTTTTATAGAAAGCGTTGTCGTAAAACTTCGAAAAAGGCTCATTCGATTGGAAATTATAAGAGCTAATGCCCTTTTTAATAGTTGAAAGTAATTGGAGGGCAATTAAACCCCCTCTCACGCCTACCTTTCCCACTAACATATCCAATCAAAATTTTGAGATAGCCATGCTGTTCAACGTTTTTGGAAGTTCTGGAAATTGGGTCTTTGAGAATGACAACCCCCCCCCCCCACCCCCTCAGGGCAAGTGTTGCAAGTTATGCCCAGGGGGCATATAAGGTTTCTATGGAAAGTATTGTCGCAGATACTTCAAAAGACACTCCCCTCACAGCCCTCAGGGTAATGGTTGTAAGTTATGCCCTGGGGGCATATAGGGCTTTTATTGAAAGCTTTGTCGTAGAAACTTAAAAAAGGGCTCATTCGAATGGCAATTCAAGGGGCTAGTGCCCTTTTTAATACTCAAAAGTGATTTGAGGGCAACTAACCCCCTCTAACGCCCACCTTTTCCCCAAACACATCCAATCAAAATTTTTAGATAGCAATTTTGTTCAACGTAGTTAAAAGCTTTAGAAAATAGGTCTTTGAGGATGACAACCTCCTAAGAGCCCTCTGGGCAAAGGTTCTTATAGATAGTGATGTTGTAAAAACTTCGAAAAGGCCTCATTTGTTTGGAACTTGAGAGGGCTAGTGTCCTTTTTAATAGTCAAAAGCGATTGGAGGATAACTTGCAGCCCTCTCACACCCACCCCAAAATACATCCAATAAAAATTTTGAGATAGCCCTTTTGTTTGACATTATTTAAAAGTCTGGAAATTCTATTTCTGAGCATGACACTTCCCCACAGCCCTCAGGGCAAGGGTTGTAAGTTATGCCCTGGGGGCATAATTTTTTTTATAGAAAGCGTTGTCGTAGAAACTTCAAAAAGGAATCATTCGCTTCAAAATTGAAACGGCTAGTGCCCTTTTTAATAGTCGAAAGTGATTGGAGGGCAAGTAACCCCCCTCTCACGCCCACCATTTCCCCCCAACACATCCAATCAAAATTTGAGATAGCTATTTTGTTCAACGTAGTTGAAAGGTCCAGAAATTATGTCTTTGAGGATGACAACTCCCTCGCATCCCTCAGGGTAAGGGTTGTAAGTTGTGCCCTGGGGCACCTACGTCTTTTAGAAAGCGTTGTCGTATAAATTTCAAAAACAATGCTTCAAGAATGAATGCTCTAACATAAGAGCAATTTGGCAAAAGTTTATTTTTATTTATTTCTTTTCTTATTTATAACATATCATTGAAAAATAAAGGGGTTCATCAAATTTAAGTGCTAAAATATTCAGTTCATTTTTTCAAAGGCAATCAGCAAATGAAACTCTTGCAATAATGCTATTGGAGCATCTCTAAAAAAACTTGGCCTACTGATGGGAGGGCACGGGCTTAGAGAAACTGCAATTCTCCATAAGAGCCAAAGCAATGTTTCGTTAATTTTTAGTTTTAATTTAAACCTGGCCTGAAAAAGTATTTAAAGCTAGCAAACATTATAACAAAAAAGTAATTTAACAAAAAAGTACTTGTTAAAAAAGTACTTATAAAAAAAAGTACTTATCATTAGAACATGAAAGTACTTGTCAGTAGAAAATTATTGTTAAAATAAATAACAATTTGGTTATGCATCTGGTATCTGTGTCTAAATTCCCAATTTTTTCTTAAAGCGCATTGGAAATAAAAGAAAATAAAAATTACACTGAAAATAACATCAAAAATAAAAGAAAAATAATTGAAACATAAGAAAATTAAGAAAAAAAAGTACAGTGAAACAGTAAAAATAAAGTCGAATATAAAGAAAATAAAAACTAAAAAATAAAATCTTATTGTTTGAATTAGATAACTGAAAACTTGCAAATTCATACATTTCTAAAAAAAATCAGGAAACATATGAGGTTCAGTTTAAGTCCTTTGCGGTTTAGTAGAATCTTTTTAGCAATGCACTTTAACGGTGCTTTAATGCAATCCTTTGTTCTTTTAAAATATATAAATAGAAAAAAATGAAAGTTTTTTTTCAATTGAAAGTAAGGAGCAACATTAAAACTCAGAACGAGCCGAAATTATTTTGTATATGAAGGGGTTGCCCCCCTCCGCAATATCTTGCTCTTCATGTTAAATTTGTTAGCACTTTTGAAGAAGCTTCCTATTCTAATTAAACGACCCTTGTGTTTCAGGAGTCATTCTTAAAAAAATGGGACAAACATTCAAACTTTAGCGTAAAGAACAAGGTATTGAGGAGGGTGGTAACCCCTTCACATACGGAATAATTTCTTTTCGTTTTGAGTTTTAATTTTTGGTTTTCACTTTCAGTTGAAAGAAATTTTGTTTTTATTCAATTTTTGATCATTTTTCCAATAATGCCGGTATGTCTGGCTCACCTCACATGAAAAAATCCCTCCCCTCTCGGGAAAATCCTCTGTGGAAAGTTCCTACCACTAAAAGTATATACCCCCTTAAAATTCCTTCCGACCAATTTCATCCTCGCTGAAATTCCCCGCCTCCTCGAAGATTCGCTGGAATTCCCCGTAAAATTTCTTGCAGACGATTCGGCCTGAAAAATTATCCTTTGCATACTTTCATTTGAAAAAAGACTAAGCTCTAATCGTTTTCCCGATCATTACGGAAATCCTCTCTTCCATGAATTTTTTTCCTGGATATCAAAACACGCTTAAAATGTCCCCTGGAGAATTCCCCTAGAACTTCCCCACATGGAATTTTGAGTTGACAAAGAGAAAGTAAGACAAATAAAAAGAATTTTGCATAGGAATTCTGTCAAATCCCCCCCAGTGTAAAATATCCCTTAGAAAGTTCGCCCTCAGAAATTTCCCTCTCCATGGAAAATTATCCCCATGGAAAGCCACCCCAAGCACACAATCCCTCCCCCGAAAATTGTCTCTATACCAAATACTATACGTAAACAACTGGCAAATTTTACAATTTATAGACCTATCCCCAGGGGTTGTGGGGGATCATGTTATCTCCAAAGGCTTAGTTTTGGGACCTTTCAACTATATTGTAAAAAATAGCTATGTCAAAATTTTGATTGAATTTTTTCAATTTTTTTGAAAAATGAGCCTTGGTGGGTGGGGGGGGGGTGGAGGGCTAGTTGCCCTCATATTGTTTTGAACAAACAAAAACAAATCGGAAAATAACAAACAAAAACAAATAAACACACATCTGTTATCTTTCTTCTCCCTATCCTCTCTATTCTCTCTAATCCTCTACATTATGGGTCTCTGATACACTAAATCTGATGGTGTGATTTTCATTTAGATTCTTTGACTTTTAGGGGGTGTTTCCCCTCTTTTTGCGTAAATCAGGCAAATGTTCTCAGGCTGGTAACTTTTGATGAGTAACACTTAACTTGATGAATCATATATATTTGGAATCAGCATAATAAGCCGACTCTTTCGATATCTATTCATATTAAAGTTCACTTTTTAGAGTTTCGGTTACTATTTAACCTTGCCGCTGCTTGCTTACGGTTCGTTACTACAAACTGTTTGATATGACAGGATCTTCAAAGATAACACATAGAAATAAAAATGTTCTGCTCAGCCATTTTATATTTAAGCTACAAAACACTTAAGCGTCCAAAAGCGGCCTTGTGACTCACTCTCCCTTGGAGTTAATATTTTTTATGGTTTCTTCCGACTCTTTAGATTTCCAGGTAAATAGCCTGGCTAAATTTTTTGACCATTTTAGCTATTTACGACAACACTGCGCCATTGCGTGCGCTAATCCGTTTTATTGTTGAACAAAATTTATCCAGGAGGCAATTTTTACGATAGGTTCCTTGCACAGACATTAATACTAATGATATTTCGTTTAAAAATTGTTCCATTTCAATTTTTTTATTTACTTCATTTAAACTTACATTTCCTTTGATTCTCAGCTCACTTGGTTTGAAGACTTGTGATTGACTAATAAAATTCTCCTCCTGAGAAACTACTTATATTATACTGGCCTAAGGAGTTTGCGGACGCCAGACTTGAAATTAAAAACACTGGCTCATAGTCTCTTATGAAGTTTAATTTAAAAAGAAGTGGTAAATGTCAGTTATTAGAAACACATTCAAGAATTACGCTTAGGTTACATCTCAGAAAACCGGTTTCACAACTACAAAAACAAGTGATGGATGCTACAATGAGTAGGACTTAGACAGAATGCGTTGGACTTGTATAATTTGGCTATATATTTGCACATTAGGGATGAGGATTAGTTTAGGTTACGTTAGGCTGGGCTAAGTTGGGTTAGATTTTTATAATTTTGTTTCTAAAGTATTATTTTATCATTATATTTTGTTATTTTTCATTAGGATTGACCTAACTTCCCTTTTTGGGTGTTTCCAATAACCGTCAAGCGCCAAAAAAATTTCTGAGGGAAGTAGAGAGCGAGGTTGAAAATTAAAACGAACAAAAATTATTACTTCACAGCCATATATGTCGACATAACTAGTGCAATTAAACCAACTGGTGATGGTTCCCTATGTTTGTAGGATTATAGAAAACTAGCGCTTACTGAAAACACAAAACAATATAGGAATTTTGGTACAGTGAAAGCAAACCATTTAAGAACACTTTTAACTGTATAAAAATAAAGCATTTTAGGATTTTTTGCTTAATTTTTTTCGTTTAATTTGGCATCATTTCTGCACAATGAGCTCAGTCGATGACAGCCAATGAGCGACAGTCAATGATTGACTGTCGTTTTGGATCTGAAAAAGACATTTCATCGTTATTCTGTAGACAAGTTCGAAGTTAAGCCATCTTGATGATATTAGGACTACAGACTCGCTTTAGAATTTGTATCATAACTTGAAATTCTCCGTTATATAGAGAGAAATAACCAGATTTCTAGAGTTCTATTATCGTTTATTTGTTCTTCATTTTGAGTAATACTGAGTGAGACAAAGATGCTACCTAATAAATCAATCCATTAATTTTCTATGCTGTTTAATGACCTTGTACTTATCAAAATAATGATTATTTTTTTTGACGAAGTTTTTAAGATACTTTTATTTGTACACTGAAATTTACTGATATTACAGCTCGTTTAATACTATGAATAGCGCTGATTAGTTTGTTTGGTGTTCGTGTAACTGAACTACCGTGTAACTGAACCACAAGAAACAGAGCCCCTGTAACTGAACCACCGTGTAACTGAACCACCGTGCAACTGAACCACCGTGCAACTGCACCCCCGTATAACCGATCCCCCGTGCAAATGAACTCTCGTGTAACTGAACCAACGGGCCACTGAACCCCATTTAATTAAACCCTCGTGTAACTAAAACCCCGTGCAACTCAATCTCATTTAACTGAACCCCCATGTAACTAAACCCACTTAGCCACCGTGCAAATGAACCACCGTGCAACTGAACCACGTGCAATTGAACCACCATATAACTGAACCACCGAGTAACTGAACCATCGTGCAAATGAAACACCGTGCAACTAAACCCTCTTGTAACTGAACCATCGTACAACTGAACCACTGAACTCAGATTTTCAGTTCTCTAAAAATATTAGGCAATATCATTGGGTAAAACACAAGTTAGAATTTTTACATGTTCAACCTTCTTGAAATTGTTTGTTTCTTAAATTCATGATATAAACGCCTGTCAAAAGTATTCATGAAAAAGCTTTGTTTATTTTTGCAAAGGAAAAAGAAGATCCGATGTCACAAACCATTACAGTTGATTTATTACTCTTTTTTTTAGATGAATCAGACCTTTCTGGACGTTAAGTAATAAACATATGTGTTGAAAATATTTGACCTTTGTGAATCTAGATAACGAATTTTGATGAGATGTCTTTGAGGAGATTGCAGCTAAAAAGGACATGGGAGGGGGACTGGTTAGTAGAATGCTAATACTGAATTTGCTTGCCTTATGTTCCTTCCTGTGCTATTTGCTTGCCTTATGTTCCTTGGTACCTTTCCAGAGCATGTACTTATGGATTTGCTTGGTTTATGTTCCTTCCTATGCTATTCTAAGGGTTTATGTTCCTTCCTATCCTATTCTAAGGGTTTATTTTCCTTCCTATGCTATTCTAAGGGTTTATGTTCCTTCCTATGCTGTTCTAAAGGTTTATGTTCCTTCCTATTCTATTCAAAGGGTTTATGTTCTTTCCTATGCTATTCTAAGGGTCTATGTTCCTTCCTGTGCTATCTAAGGGTTTATGTTCCTTCCTATGCTATTTTATGGGACCTCTACACGTGATTAAACACGTTTTGAAACTACATGCTATTTGCTTGCCTTATGTTCCCTTGTTACCTTTCCAAACAAAGTGATAAAAAAAAAGAAAAAAAACAAGTCTTGCAACTTCGTTCATCGTGATAATGTACAAGGTTTGAAACCTACGCCTGAGGCACTACAGTTTGACATGCACATTTTAAAAAGCGAGCAGTACGAGCGGCGATTCCCCACTGGTTCCTGAAGTCTAGTTTGTTACACAAGTTTGCTTCAACTCCATGTTTTCAACCAGATGGGATTTTTGAAGCACATTTAGCATGACGTGTTTTCTTTTTTTTCTTTTTTGGAAATTGACATTTTTTTCTGATAACAAGTACCATTCATTGCGATCATAGCTCTAAAAAAAGGGTTTAGCATTTGTGAATTGGATCGTATGAAGATGGAGAAAAAAAGGTATAGCTGTTGCGAATTGGACTATACGAACGATATTAATTGAATAATAGGGAAAAAACAGAGCTAGGTAGTATTTGCGAATTGGATTGTATGAGAAGTGGAGAAAAAAAGGGTATAGCATATGTGAATTGGTGATTATCAGTTAAGGTAACCCCGTATGAAGGTGGAGAGAAAAAGGGATAAGGGATTCGTGAATTGGACTATACGAATGATATTATTTGAATAATAAGAAAAAACAGAGCTAGATAGCATTTGCGAATTGGATCGTATGAAGATGGAGAAAAAGGGTTAAAGTGATTAGCAGTTAAGGTAACCTCAATGGCGTTTGAACAGTGTTGTCAGTTTAAAATAGAGTCTAACGTTATAGTATACTAAAAAGTTCATACTAAGAGAGATGTAGATGGCGAGAAAAGAATTTTAATAATGGATAGCTTTACTTCTTCGATGTGTTCTGTATAATTCACAAGTGGCGTTTGAACAGTGTTGTCAGTTTTAAATATAGTCTAACATTATAGTATACTAAAAAGTTGATACTAAGAGAGATGTAGATGGCAAGAAAATAATTTTAATAATGAAATTCAGAACAAACCTTAGAAATCCTTGCAAATAAAGCAGTAAGGTGTATGTGAGTACGAACCATCAAGGATCATTAGCACCAACGACCCTAACCAGCAGAGACATCAACCCCCCAAAGGTCCCCTATCCCCAAACTCGAAGGGCGCCCCCCTCTCCTCCAACTTTTTGGCCCCTCCCCCCATTTTTTTGAATTTTTTTTGAATTTTTTATTCTAATCATTTTTTTTAACATGATATATTTTTTCAACTTTTTTTTTACATGTCTTCGAATGAGATGAAACATACTTAAAACAAAAAAAAATCATAGTTATATTCTATTGATTTTTCAAAGTTCATTTTCAATTTCTTTCGTTGAAATGCAAGAGTTGGAATATTTCAGTAGTGTTTAGTCGTGGTTTACCTTGTCACACTTACATTCTCATGATGTTTCAAAGTTCATTTTGGATTTCTTTCGTTGAAATGCATGAGTTGGAATATTTCAGTAGTGTTTTGTTGTGGTTTACCTTGTCACAATTACATTCTCTTGATTTTTCAAAGTTCATTTTGGATTTCTTTCGTTGAAATGCAAGAGTTGGCATATTTCAGTAGTGTTTTGTTGTGCTTTACGTTGTCACACTTACTTTCTCTTGATTTTGGAAGTTCATTTTGGATTTCTTTCGTTGAAATGCAAGAGTTGGAATATTTCAGTAGTGTTTGTTGTGTTTTACCTTGTCACACTTACATTCTATTGATTTTTCAAAGTTCGTTTTTGGATTTCTTTCGTTGAAATGCATGAGTTGGAATATTTCAGTAGTGTTTTGTTATGGTTATCATTGTCACACTTACATTCTCTTGATTTTTCAAAGTTCATTTTTGGATTTCTTTTGTTGAAATGCAAGAGTTGGAATATTTCACTAGTGTTTTGCTATGGTTTACATTGGCAGAGTTACATTCTATTGATTTTTCAAAGTTCATTTTGAATTTCTTTCGTTGAAGTGCAAGAGTTGGAATATTTCAGTAGTGTTATGTTGTGGTTTACCTTGTCACACTTACATTTTCTTGATTTTTCAAAGTTCATTTTGGATTTCTTTCGTTGAAATGCAAGAGTTGGAATATTTAAGTAGTGTTTTGTTGTGCTTTACCTTGTCACACTTAGTTTCTCTTGATTTTTCAAAGTTCAGTTGGGATTTCTTTCATTGAAATGCAAGAGTTGGAATATTTCAGTAGTGTTTTGTTGTGCTTTACGTTGTCACACTTACATTCTCTTGATTTTTCAAAGTTCATTTCGGATTTCTTTCGTTGAAATGCAAGAGTTGGAATATTTCACTAGTGTTTTGTTGTGGTTTACCTTGGCACACTTACATTCTCTTGATTTTTCAAAGTTCATTTTGAATTTCTTTCGTTGAAATGCAAGAGTTGGAATATTTCAGTAGTGTTTTGTCATGGTTTACCTTGCCACAGTTACATTCTATTGATTTTTCAAAGTTCATTTTGGATTTCTTTCGTTGAAATGCATAAGTTGGAAATATCATTTGTCGGATATATCGGACCAAATTTTTTTTTATCAAGGAAATATCTGAAAGCGTTTAAGGTGTAGTACGAACGGCTTGCAAAAAACACGAAAATACTATCAGAATGAATAAATTTTTTATCAACATCCGTTGTTAGATATCTCATTATGAAAAAAATATAAGTAAGTGAAAAAGTAAGTAAGTAACAAACTCTTTGTTGAATTCACCTCTTGGATACGCAATACAGAAATTTAATTCAGGAAATTATGAAAAAAAATTGAACAAATTCTTTATTAACATTCATTATCGATTGATGACGCTTCCTAGACAGAAAATACAGCAATTTAACAAAATCTAAGTAAAGGAGTGATTAAATTCCATATCAACATTCATTTCTCGGATACATAGGAAAAAGTTGACAAAATGTAAGTGTTAGAGTGAATAAATTTTTTTTATCAACATCTTTTGTCAGATACATCGGCTAAAATTGACAGAATCTAAGTGTCAGAGTGAATATTTTTTTTTTATCAAAATCCTTTGTCAGATACATCAAATAAAATTGACAAAATCTAAATATCAGAATGAATAAATGCTTTAACAACATCCTTTATCGGATATATCGGATAAAATTGACAAAATCTAAGTATCAGAGTGATTAAATTCTATATCAACAACCCTTTCTCGAATACATGGGATAAAATTGAAAAAATCTAAGCGTCAGAGTGAATAAATTTTTTTATACCAACATCTATTGTCAGATACATCAAATCTAATTGACAAAATCTAAGTATTAGAGTGAATAAATGCTTTATCAGCATCCTTTGTCGAATATATCGGATAAAAGTGACAAAATCTAAGTACCAGAGTGAATAAATGCATCATCAACATCATTTGTCGGATACGTCAGTTAAAATTGACATGTGGATAAAATTGACAAAATCTAAGTGTTGGAGTGAATATTTTTTTTTCTCAACATCTTTTGTCAGATACATCGAATATAATTGACAAAATCTAAGTGTTAGAGTGAACAATTTTTTTATCAACATCCTCTGTCAGATACATCGGATAAAATTGACAAAATCTAAGTATCAGACTGAATGAATGCTTTATCAACATCATTTGTCGGATATGTCGGACAAAATTGTTTTTTATCAAGGAAATATCTGAATGCGTTTAAGGTATAGATCGAATGGCTTGCAAAAAACACGAAAATACTATCAGAATGAATAAATTCTTTATCAACATTCGTTGTTGGATATGTCATTATGAAAAAAAAATTGTAAGTAAGTAAGTAAGTAAGTAACAAACTCTTTCTTGAATTCATCTCTTGGATACACAATACAGAAATTTAATTAAGGAAATTATGAAAAAAAAATTGAACAAATTCATTATTAACATTCATTATCGATTGATATCGCTTCCTAGACAGAAAATACAGCAATTTCACAAAATCTAAGTATAGGAGTGATCTAAGTGTTAGAGTGAATAAATTTTTTTTATCAACATCTTTTGTCAGATACATCGGATAAAATTGACAGAATTTAAATGTCAGAGTGAATAATTTTTTTTTATCAACATCCTTTGTCAGATACATCAAATAAAATTGACAAAATCTAAATTTCAGATGAATAAATGCTTTAACAACATCCTTTATCGGATATGTCGGATAAAATTGATAAAATCTAAGTATCAGAGTGACTAAATTCTATATCAAAATCCTTTTCTCAGATACATAGGATAAAATTGACAAATTCTAAGGTTTAGAGTGAATAAACTTTTTATCAACATCCTTTGCCAGATACATCGGATAAAATTGACATAATCTAAGTGTCAGAGTGAATAAATTCATTATCAGCATCCTTTGTCGGATATGTCGGATAAAATTGACAAAATCCAAATTTCAGAGTGATTTTTTTTTTTTAACAAAATTCTTTGCCAGATACATCGAATAGAATTGATAAAATATAAGTGTCAGAGTGAATAAATTTTTTATCAACATCCTTTGTCAAATACATCAAATAAAATTTACAAAATCTAAATTTCAGATGAATAAATGCTTTAACAATATCCTTTATCGCATATGTCGGATAAAATTGGCAAAATCTAAGTATCAGAGTGACTAAATTCTATATCAAAATCCTTTTCTCAGATACATAGGATAAAATTGACAGAATCTAAGTGTCAGAGTGAATAAATTCTATATCAACATCCTTTGTCAGATACATCAAATAAAATTGACAGAATCTAAGTGTCAGAGTGAATAAATTCATTATCAACATCCTTTGTTGGATATGTCGTATAAAATTGACAAAATCCAAATTTCATAATGAATAAATTCATTATCAGCATCCTTTGTTGGATATGTCGGATAAAATTGACAAAATCTAAGTATCAGAGTGAATAATTTTTTTATGAACATTCTTTGCCAAATACATCGAATAAAATTGATAAAATCTGAGTATCAGACTGAATAATTTTTTGGTCAACATCCTTTGCCAGATATATCAAATAAAATTGATAAAATGTAAGTATGAGAGTGAATAATTTTTTTTATCAACATCTTTTGTCAGATACATCGAATAAAAACTTTGCATGTCTCTCTCACTATGTATGTGCCGTTGCGGTGTACACTCCATGTCTTTCTCGTTTTTTTGTGTCTAAATCTATGTATTTGTATGTGTTTTTATCTCTCTCACTCTTTTTGCCTGTGTGTCTGGGCGGGTGTTTGCGTATTCCAATGCATGTCTGGCCACTCTAAGTGAACTTAAATTAACTCAACTTTTTGAATATCTCTCTCACTATGACTGTGTTTCTGAGCGGGTGTAGTGCCATCTATAACCGGTCTAACCTAAATTCAACAAAACGAGGCATGAAGTCAAAATGAATTGAACTTGGATTTTATGACTGTTATCTATTGTATCCGATAAAATCTTTGAAAACGAATTTATTCTTTCTGATACTTAGATTTTGTCAATTTTATCCGATATAGCCGACAAATGATGTTTATAATGCATTTAAAGGATGTTGATAAAGCATTTATTCACTCTGATACTTAGATTTTGTCAATTTTATCCCATGTATCCGAGAAAATGATGTTGATATGGAATTTCATCACTCTGATACTAAGATTTTATCAATTTTATCCGACATATCCGACAACGGATGTTGATAATGAATTTATTCACTCTGACACTTAGATTTCGTCAATTTTATCCGATGTAACTGGCAAAGGATGTTGATAAAAAAAATATTCACTCTATCCCTTAGATTTGTCAATTTTAATCTATGTATCCGAGAAAAGAATGTTGATGTAGAATTTAATCACACTGATACTTAGATTTTGTCATTTTATCTGACATATCCCATAAAGGATGTTGTTAAAGCATTTATTCATTCTGATATTCAGATTTTGTCAATTTTTATTCGATGTATCTGACAAAGGATGTTGATAAAAAAATTATTCAGTCTGATACTTACATTTTATCAATTTTATTCGATGTATCAGGAAAAGGATGTTGACAAAAAAATTTATTCACTCTGATACTTATATTTTATCAATTTTATTCGATGTATCTGGCAAAGGATGTTCATAAAAAAAATTATTCACGCTGATACCTAGATTTTGTCAATTTTATCCGATATATCCAAAAAAGGATGTTGATAATGAATTTATTCATTCTGAAATTTAGATTTTGTGAATTTTATTCGACATATCCAACAAAGGATGTTGATAATGAATTTTTTCACTCTGACACTTAGATTCTGTCAATTTATTTGATGTATCTGACAAAGGATGTGATATAGAATTTATTCACTCTGACACTTATATTCTGTCAATTTTATCCTATGTATCCGAAAAAAGGATGTTGATATAGAATTTAGTCACTCTGATACTTAGATTTTGTCAATTTTATCCGACATATCCGATAAAGGATGTTGTTAAAGCATTTGTTCATCTGAAATTTATATTTTGTAAACTTTATTTGATGTATCAGGAAAAGGATGTTGACAAAAAAATTTATTCACTCTGATACTTATATTTTATCAATTTTATTCGATGTATCTGGCAAAGGATGTTGTTAAAAAAAAATATTAACTCTGATACTTAGATTTTGTCAATTTTATCCGACATATCCGACAAAGGATGTTGATAATGAATTTATTCACTCTGATACTTAGATTCTGTCAATTTTATCCCATGTATCCGAAAAAAGGATGTTGATATATAGTTTAATCACTCTGATACTTAGATTTTGTCAATTTTATCCGACATATCCGATAAAGGATGTTGTTATAGCATTTATTCATTCTGAAATTTAGATTTTTTCAATTTTATTTGATGTATCTGACAAAGGATGTTGATAAAAAAAATTATTCACTCTGACATTTAGATTCTGTCAACTTTATCCGATGTATCTGACAAAAGATGTTGATAAAAAAAAATTCTGTTTTGTGTATCCAAGAGGTGAATTCAAGAAAGAGTTTGTTACTTACTTACTATTTACTTACTTACAATTTTTTTTTTCATAATGACATATCCAACAACGGATGTTGATAAAGAATTTATTCATTCTGATAGTATTTTCGTGTTTTTTGCAAGCCATTCGTACTATACCTTAAACGCATTCAGATATTTCCTTGATAAAAAAATTTTGTCCGACATATCCGACAAATGATGTTGATAAAGCATTTACTCAGTCTGATACTTAGATTTTGTCAATTTTATCCTATGTATCTGACAGAGGATGTTGATAAAAAAAAATTATACACTCTAACACTTAGATTTTGCCAATTATATTCGATGTATCTGACAAAAGATGTTGAGACAAAAAAATATTCACTCTGACACTTAGATTTTGTCAATTTTATCCGACGTGTCAATTTTAACTGACGTATCCGACAAATGATGTTGATAATTTATTTATTCACTCTGGTACTTAGATTTTGTCACTTTTATCCGATAAATTCGACAAAGGATGCTGATAAAGCATTTATTCACTCTGATACTTAGATTTTGTCAATTAGATTCGATGTATCTGACAATAGATGTTGGTATAAAAAAATTTATTCACTCTGACGCTTAGATTTTTTCAATTTTATCCCATGTATTAGAGAAAGGGTTGTTGATATAGAATATAATCACTCTGATACTTAGATTTTGTCAATTCTATCCGACATATCCGATAAAGGATGTTGTTAAAGCATTTATTAATTCTGAAATTTAGATTTTGTCAATTTTATTTGATGTATCTGATAAAGGATGTTGATAAGAAAATATTCACTCTAACACTTAGATTTTGTCAATTATATTCGATGTATCTGACAAAAGATGTTGATAAAAAAAATTATTCACTCTAACACTTAGATTTTGTCAACTTTTTCCTATGTATCCGAGAAATGAATGTTGATATAGAATTTAATCACTCCTGTGCTTAGATTTTGTAAAATTGCTGTATTGTCTGTCTAGGAAGCGTCATCAATCGATAATGAATGTTAATAAAGAATTTGTTCAATTTTTTTTCATAATTTCCTGAATTAAATTTCTGTATTGCGTATCCAAGAGGTGAATTCAAGAAAGAGTTTTTTTACTTACTTACTTTTTCACTTACCTATAATTTTTTTTTCATAATGAGATATCCAACAACGGATGTTGATAAAGAATTTATTCATTCTGATAGTATTTTCGTGTTTTTTGCAAGCCGTTCGTACTATACCTTAAACGCTTTCAGATATTTCCTTGATAATAAAAATTTTGTCCGATATATCCGACAAATGATGTTTCCAACTCATGCATTTCAACGAAAGAAATCCAAAATGAACTTTGAAAAATCAATAGAATGTGACTGTGACAAGGTAAACCATGACAAAACAATACTGAAATATTCCAACTCTTGCATTTCAACGAAAGAAATTCAAAATGAACTTTGAAAAATCAAGAGAATGTAAGTGTGCCAAGGTAAACCACAACAAAACACTAGTGAAATATTCCAACTCTTGCATTTCAACGAAAGAAATCCAAAATGAACTTTGAAAAATCAAGAGAATGTAAGTGTGACAAGGTAAAGCACAACAAAACACTACTGAAATATTCCAACTCTTGCATTTCAATGAAAGAAATCCCAAATGAACTTTGAATAATCAAGAGAATGTAACTGTGACAAGGTTAACCACAACAAAACACTACTGAAATATTCCAACTCTTGCATTTCTACGAAATAAATCCAAAATGAACTTTGAAAAATCAAGAGAAAGTAAGAGTGACAAGGTAAAGCACAACAAAACACTACTGAAATATTCCAACTCTTGCATTTCAACGAAAGAAATCCAAAATGAACTTTGAAAAATCAAGAGAATGTAAGTGTGACAAGGTAAACCACAACAAAACACTACTGAAATATTCCAACTCTTGCACTTCAACGAAAGAAATTCAAAATGAACTTTGAAAAATCAATAGAATGTAACTGTGACAATGTAAACCATAATCACACTACTGAAATATTCCAACTCTTGCATTTCAACGAAAGAAATCCAAACAAAACTTTCAAAAATCAAGAGAAAGTAAGTGTGACAAGGTAAAGCACAACAAAACACCACTGGAATATTCCAACTCTTGCATTTCAACGATTGAAATCCAAAAATGAACTTTGAAAAATCAAGAGAATGCAAGTGTGACAAGGTAAACCATAACAAAACACTACTGAAATATTCCAACTCATGCATTTCAATGAAAGAAATCCAAAAATGAACTTTGAAAAATCAATAGAATGTAAGTGTGACAAGGTAAACCACAACAAAACACTACTGAAATATTCCAACTCTTGCATTTCAACGAAAGAAATACAAAATGAACTTTCAAAAATCAAGAGAAAGTAAGTGTGAAAAGGTAAAGCACAACAAAACACTACTGAAATATTCAAACTCTCGCATTTCAACGAAAGAAATCCAAAATGAACTTTGAAAAATCAAGAGAATGTAAGTGTGATAAGGTAAACCACAACAAAACACTACTGAAATATTCCAACTCTTGCATTTCAACGAAAGAAACTCAAAATGAACTTTGAAAAATCAATAGAATGTAAGTGTGACAATGTAAACCACGACAAAACACTACTGAAATATTCCAACTCTTGCATTTCAACGAAAGAAATCCAAAATGAACTTCGAAAAATCAAGAGAATGTAAGTGTGACAAGGTAAACCACGACAAAACACTACTGAAATATTCCAACTCTTGCATTTCAACGAAAGAAATCCAAAATGAACTTTGAAAAATCAAGAGAATGTAAGTGTGAGAAGGTAAACCATAACAAAACACTACTGAAATATTCCAACTCTTGCATTTCAATGAAAGAAGTCCAAAATAAACTTTGAAAAATCAAGAGAATGTAAGTGTGACTAGGTAAACCACGACAAAACACTACTGAAATATTCCAACTCTTGCATTTCAACGAAAGAAATCCAAAATGAACTTTGAAAAATCATGGGAATGTAAGTGTGACAAGGTAAACCACGACTAAACACTACTGAAATATTCCAGCTCTTGCATTTCAACGAAAGAAATTCAAAATGAACTTTGAAAAATCAATAGAATGTAACTATGATTTTTTTGTTTTGTTTTAAGTATGTTTCATCTCATTCGAAGACATGTAAAAAAAAAGTTGAAAAAATATATCATGTTAAAAAAAAATTATGGATTTTTTCAACTTTTTTTTCAAAAAAGTTGAAAAAATATATCATGTTAAAAAAAATGGAGGGAGGAGGCCAAAAAGTTGGAAGGGAGGGGGGCGCCCTTCGAGTTTGGGGATAGGGGACCTTTGGGGGGTTGATGTCTCTGCTGGTTAGGGTCGTTGGTGCTAATGATCCTTGATGGTTCGTACTCACATACACCTTACTACTTGATTTGCAAGGATTTCTAAGGTTTGTTCTGAATTTCATTATTAAAATTATTTTCTTGACATCTACTTCTCTCTTAGTATCAACTTTTTAGTATACTATAACGTTAGACTATATTTTAAACTGACAACACTGTTCAAACGCCACTTGTGTATTATACAGAACACATCGAAGAAGTAAGCTATCCATTATTAAAATTCTTTTCTTGCCATCTACATCTCTCTTAGTATCAACTTTTTAGTATACTATAACGTTAGACTCTATTTTAAACTGACAACACTATTCAAATGCCATTGAGGTTACCTTAACTGCTAATCACTTTAACCCTTTTTCTCCAACTTCATACGATTCAATCCGCAAATGCTATCTAGCTCTGTTTTTTCCCTATTATTCAAATAATATGATTCGTATAGTCCAATTCGCGAATCCCTATCCCCTTTTCCCTTTTTTTCTCCAGCTTCATACGGGGTTACCTTAACTGATAATCACCAATTCGCAAATGCTATACCCTTTTTTTCTCCACCTTCATACGATCCAATTCGCAAATGCTATCTAGCTCTGTTTTTTCCCTATTATTCAATTAATATCGTTCGTATAGTCCAATTCGCAAATGCTAAACCCTTTTTCTTCTTCATCTTCATACGATCCAATTCGCAAATGCTAAACCCTTTTTTAGAGCTATGATCGCAATGAATGGTACTTGTTATCAGGAAAAAAATGTCAATGGCCAAAAAAGAAAAAAAAGAAAACACGCCATGCTGAATGTGCTTCAAAAATCCCATCTGGTTGAAAACATGGAGTTGAAGCAAACTTGTGTAACAAACTAGACTTCAGGAACCAGTGGGGAATCGCCGCTCGTACTGCTCGCTTTTTAAAATGTGCATGTCAAACTGTAGTGCCTCAGGTGTAGGTTTCAAACCTTATACACTATCACGATGAACGAAGTTGCTAGACATGTTTTTTTTCCTTTTTTATCACTTTGTTTGGAAAGGTACCAAGGGAACATAAGGCAAGCAAATAGCATGTAGTTTCAAAACGTGTTTAATCACGTGTAGCGGTCCCATAGAATAGCATTGGAAGGAACATAGACCCTTAGAATAGCATAGGAAGGAACATAAACCCTTAGAATAGCATAGAAAGGAATATAAACCCTTAGAATAGCATAGGAAGGAACATAAACCAAGCAAATCCATAAGTACATGCTCTGGAAAGGTACCAAGGAACATAAGGCAAGCAAATAGCACAGGAAGGAACATAAGGCAAGCAAATTCAATATTAACATTCTACTCTGGTTGCGCTCCAGCCTTTTTTTTTCACCATTCCTTCAACTTGTTCTGAAAGTCTTGACTTCATACCCTCAGGTTTATACCCTTAGTTGTTATCCACGCATTGCAGATACAATGTCTTGTGAAAATGGATGCACTTAGTACCTCTTGATTTAGTTGTTGATGGTCCTAAATATTTTCCGAACAATGTGACGGCTGATACCATCACCCATTGTAAATGTTCCTGGTATTTCCTTTCCACATCCAATAAAGGAATAAATGCTTCTTGATTGTGTTTGGCATTCTTCTTGACATTTCCCTAAGGTTTGGCCTTAATGCTCTATGCTTTTTTTTTTATTTATAGGGTCAAACTTGCCATCTTTTCTTGATAAAAAAACTTATATGTTAACAATAGGCAACTTGTATAAGTTACAGCCCTTACACCAGAACCTGAGGGTTGTGAACCATGGTTGTTTAACTATGATACAGTTATTTAACCGTTGAACTGTTTTAAATAAAATGACCGTCTCAAAATTTAGATCGGATGTATTTTGGGAAAAAATAGGGTGGGGTGGAAATCCTCTGATCACTTGGAAATCCTCTGATCACTTCTAACTCTAAAAAAGTGCACTGGAAATTTTGATTTCCAATCGAATGAGTACCCCCCCCCCCAAAGTTCATACGCGAATTTTTTCTACAAAAACCTTATGTG
The DNA here is from genome assembly GCA_027921565.1 of Artemia sinica. NCBI lineage: Eukaryota > Metazoa > Arthropoda > Branchiopoda > Anostraca > Artemiidae > Artemia > Artemia sinica. Next base: position 41,160,678 of record CM051267.1, read on the forward strand.
TTAGGAATGAGGAACTAGCTTAACCTACAGCCCTTGCCCCAGATTCTACTGGTTGGGTTGTTAACCCCAAAGGCATGGTTATTTCATCTTTGGACTATTTTGAACAAAATGTTTATTTTTATTTTGATCGGATGTATTCGAGGAGGGGGGGGGGGAAATTCCGGTTAAGAGGGAAAGGGTGATTTTCCTCTGACTACCCTCGATTCTTCAAAATTGAACTTGAACTTTCAATTCCCAATCGAATGAGCCTCCTTCAAAGTTTTTACGACCATCCCTTCTATGAAAACCTTAAGTTTTAACTATTGGTAACTTACAATAACATACAGATTGCTGATACAGGTGTATCAGCAATTTTTTTGGAACGGCTTAGCGTAGCAAGATGAAACTTCTGGGGCATCTACTTGCTACTACTAATAATAATACTGCTTCTACTACTGTTGCTACTACTACTAATTCAACACTATTATTACTACTACTGCTTCTACTACGACCTCTAAACAATTAAACTAGCATTATTAAGGATATCTATATTAAGTTGAAAATTTGACAGAATGGGGTATTTGAGGGGAAACTTGAACTAAATCAAAAGACACTATGTGCATGCAGATTTTCAAAATGGCGTAACTCAAAAAGGGATTTGTGTATTAAGTTGGAACTTTCAGAGAGTGCTTAAAGGGAAAGTCAATTCAGCAAAAGGAAATGTGTCCACGCTTAGGCCTGAATTTACCACTAGGTCCTTAGGCCCGGACCTAGGGACACATAATGCCAGGGGGAGCAATAAATTATCACTGAGTAATTTTTTTCCCGACAAAAACTGGACTGATGTGATTAATCTTTGCCAGGTGCACTCTGCCGCCACGCTACCTATTCACAGAAAAGTGACTTTAAAACAACACAGGAATTCCATGGTCACTTATAAACTGTCAGGTGTCTCCTAAGAATGGTAGCTGAGAGTTCGGTATTACCCATCTCTGTCATCACTTTTCACTCATCAGTTGTATTCTGTTAACTGCTTCCATTAGCCCCAAATTTTTGGGAAGAACCCAAAATCTTGCAAAAACGGAGCGGCAAAACCGCTTGGTTCTTAAGCGTCAAAGCTTTAAATCCGGCCCTGTGCAGGCAACTGGTATAACTATTTTAATTACATTTACTACTGCTGCTACTACAACAACTACTAATACTACCAGTTCAACTACTACCAGTTATTGCAACCACTTGTAAGCTAAAAGTATTAAGATGAAAATCAGGGAGCTACGTGAACATATAGGTTATCAAAAGGATATATCGGCAATGGGATAGCAACAGCTAATTGTATTAAGTTGAAGCTTCTAGAACTCGATGAGAGGAATCTTCAGCTGACCGAAAGGCAATATGTTAATGCTACTGCTGCTACTAGCATTAGTGCTATTACTATTAATACTACTACTAATACTATTACTGGGACTACCATTACAGCTGTACCTAACGGTAATGAAGGGTATGAAGGTGGAATTTTTATGGAATATTGAGGGTGGAAGGTGACCTGAATCACATCACGCCATCTGTATACAGGGTGTCAAAAGGGCACATCAGCAATATCCTAGGGACAGTTTGGTGTGTTGAAAAAAATGTTGAAGAAAATAAAAGGTGTTATGTGCATACTGCTACTAATTCTACTGCTGCTAATACGCAAGCTAAAGGTATTAAGGTGAAGCTCTCAAGGAATATTTTGGCGGATATTTAACTGAATCAAATCGACTATGATTATGCACATTCTCAAAAGGGTTACATAGCAATATCTCAAGAACGGCTTCCATTAATAAGTTGGACCTTTCAGGATAAGTTTTGGGTCTTGAACAAATGAAAAGTTCAAAGTTTCCAATAAAACCAGAATAAACACTTTATCGGGCCATTCTTTTTGCGATAGGCCCAATCCGGAAAGTGTCATTCAATTTAGAGGGTTTAGCGGCTACACTGATGAGTAATACAAGTTAGAAACCGCAAATGAAGCGAGAAATAGATTTTGATCTTTTAATCAGCCTTAGTTCAAATCAGCCTTATTTTTAGGCCTTGACTTAGGTTCAGGATTTGATTAAATGAGGGTTGAGTTAAAGGAGGCTTGCGTTAAATGGGGGTTCGTTAGAACGGGGGTTCAACATGTAACTCTATAGCCCCTTTTTCTTCCCAAAACCCCCATGTTTTCTGTGATCGTTTGTTTAACTTCTGTTCGTTTTGAGTTTCTTTTTTTGTAGTAATTTCTGATCATTTTGGGTTTGTATTATTATAGTAATTTATTTATGCTAGTCTTTGGTTCAAATGGCTCTTTACTTTTCTTTGAAAAATCGTTTTTCGAGAGAATCTTTTTAATTAATTTAAAGAAAGCGCAATCAAAAGCGACTTTTTTGTTATCTAAATTCTCAAAGTTCCGATATTTTCAGTAAAGATTTGTGTTACTCAACGTTCAGGAAAGGCCTTGTTCATCTAAGAAGAGAAAAAAAATCAAACCAAAGTTTCCAAACACAAAGAGAAAGTAGCTTTTGTGTTGGCTCCATTAAAGCAGGTAATTAACCTTTTTCAAACCAAAGGATAACCAACTACGAGCGTAGAAATTACCACAAAATGAAAACAACAAAATAAGCAAAGTGGTAAAAAAAACATTACCGTATATAGACAGTGAGAGCCGCCGTTCTCCCCCCCCCCCCAATGAAAATAATTACCCGTGGAACCCCCCCCCCAAAAAAAAAAAATACCTCTTGCGGTTGGTTAGTCTCCAATCACTTTCGGCTTATAAAAAAAGACTAGAAATGCCTGGGGATTATCAAACAATTTCTTCCTCCATCCTCCTGTTGTCTCTCTCTTAGTGCTAATTCTGTATATATTTGAAGGCTCAATAAGAGCTGAGATGTTTCGGCATGAAAATGCACCCTTTGAGGTATCTCCCTCTCCACCTAGCTAAAAAACAATCAGATAACCCCATCGCAGAAGTTTCAGTTCATATTTAAGTTTTTTGATTTGTCTATTGCTTACAGATAGTATTAAATAAAAAAAAACAAATTTTTTAACTGAAAGTAAGGAACGACGTTTAAAACTTAAAACAAACAGAAATTATTCCATATATGAAAGGGGCTGTCCCCTCCTCAACGCCTCGCTCTTTACGTTAAAGTTTTTGATTCTTTAAAAAAATAGAGTTGTGAGTAAGTCAAACATTAGCGTAAAGAGTGAGGCGCTGAGGAGGGGACAGCCCCTTTCATATACGGAATAATTTCTGTTCGTTTTAAATTTTAACGTCGTTCCTTACTTTCAGTTAAAAAAAACTTGTTTTTTATTTAATTTTGAACGTTTTTGAATTAATGCAGGTTTTGGTTTTGGCTCACCGTACATGAATAATTAAAACAAAATTTGTACATTAATTTTGCTTTTGTTTGGTTAAATGGCTTTCTCGAAACTTGCTTAATTTTATTTACGAACGTTTTTATTAATAATAAATATGCGTACCTTACGAATTAACTTATGTAACGAACTTCTATATTCATATATTTTTAATACATATATTAGGGGGTTCGCCCCCTAGTCAATACCTTGCTCGTTAAGCTAAAGTTCAAATTTTGTTCCAATTCTTTAAAAAAGACCCCTTAATCACAACGGCCGTTAATTAGAATAAATAGCTCTTATGAAAGTACTAAAAAATCTTTGGCTTAAAGAGCGAGGTATTGACTAGCGGGTGAACCCAATCATATACGTGGTACTTTCTGTTCGTTTTAAGTTTTGATGTAGGTCCTTACTTTCAGTTGAAGAACTTGTTTTTTTATTTAATTTCTGATCTTTTTCTTTAATAATGCTGGGAAATCCTGCACCCCCTTCAATGCAATGTCCCTTCCCCCATGAAAACTTCCTTCATGGAAAGATCCTCCCATATAACCCCCGGCCCATCCCCCCCCATCTACCAGAAAGAATCCCCCCTGAAAACGTCTGTATACTTCCCAATAACCAATACTATATGTTAAGATTGAATAAAGTTCATAACTTTCAGCCCTCCCCCTGAGGACTTCGGGGGATTCAGTCATCCTAAAAGACATAATTATCATATTTTCGACCATGCTGAACAAAATGGCTATCTCAAAATTTTGATCGGCTGACTTTGGGAAAAAATGAGCGTGGGAGGGGGCCTACTTGCCCTCTATTTTTTGGTCACTTTTAAAGGGCACTAGAACTTTTAATTTCCGTTCCAATGAGCCCTCCTACGATATTCTAGGACCACTGGGTCGATACGATCACCCCTGGGAAAAAAAATAAATAAGCATCCGTGATCTTTCTTCTGGCAAAAAACGCAAAATTCCACATTTTTGTAGATAGGTGCTTGAAACCTCTACAGTAGGGTTCTCTGATACGCTGAATATGATGCTTTGGTTTTCATTAAGGTTCTATAATTTTTAGGGGGTCTTTCGCCCTTTTTTCTAAAATCAGCCAAATTTTCTCAGGCGTGTAACTTTTGATGGGTAAGCCTAAGCTTGATGCCTAAGCTTATAAACTTATATATTTGAAATCAGCATTAAAATCTGATTCTTTTGATGTATCTATTGGTATCAAAATTCCGTTTTTTAGAGTTTCGGTTACCATTGAGCCGGGTCGCTCCTCAAGGGTCAATAAGAGCTGAGATGTTTCGGCATCAAAATGCACCCTTTGAGGTATCTCCCTCTCTACCTAGCTACAAAACAGTCAGATAACCCAATTGCAGAAGTTTCAGTTCCTTTTAAGTTTTTGATTTGTCTATTGCTTACAGACAGTATTTGTCATTGGGAAACATACGGAATTTTTTTGCGCGGGGGTTTTCTGGAGGGTTTTTCATGAGAAGACAGTATTTGCACGGAGGGGGGATATTTACACATAAATTCCTCTTTTTCACTTCCCTTAGAATTTCTCAATTAAACTAAAAAATAACACGACTCAGAAGATTTTTAAAGTTTGAAAACCATAATTTCTGCGAGAGGGGTATTTTGCAGGTGAGAAGTTTCCGTGGGTGGAGGAGGGGAGATTTTCTGCGGGGGAGAGGGGTAAACACTTAGACCCGTAGAAAGTGACAGGGTGAAGAGGACCCTCATTAACAGACATAAAAAAGAGATATAAATCTGGATTTAAGAGTTTATGATGTCTGATTTCCTTTGTTTTTGTGACAACAAAACAGAATATTTTTATAAATCATCTTGACAGTAGTTTATATAAAGATTGAACATGTAACAAGGTTGAACAAGGTTGAACATGTAAGATTCTAACTCGTGTTTTACCCAATGTAAGTACGATGGTTGAGTTGCACGAGGGTTCAGAAACACGAGGTTTCAGTTACACGGTGGTTCAGTTGCACGGTGGTTCAGTTGCACGGTGGTTCAGTTACACGGTGGTTCAGTTACATGGTTGTCCAGTTACACGGGGGTTTAGTTAAATGGGGTTGAGTTGCACAGGGGTTGAGTTGCAGAAGGGTTCAGTTAAACGGCGCTCAGTAGCACGAGGGTTCAGTTGCACGGGGGTTCAGTTGCACGGTGGTTTAGTTGCACGGTGGTTCAATTGCACGGTGGTTCAGTTGCACGGTGGTTCAGTTACAGTGGTTCAGTTTATTTGGGGTTCATTTACACGGTGGTTCAGTTACAATGGAACCAGTTTGGGTTTCATCATTAGATAGGCTGTGAAGTAAGGATTTTTCCTAAGTTCCAACTTCGCTCTTCACTTCCCTCAGAAAATCTTTGTTTTTTAAAGTTAATCTTTGTTCGTTTTTTAATAAGAAATCATATAGAAGGAACAAAATCATCATTGGAAAAAAACCCAATACCGATACGCCCGATACTGATACGCCCGATACTGATACATCCGATACCGGCGTACAAGTAATAATGCATCTATTGAAATGAACCGTAAATGAAAACCTACGCCTGAGGCAGTGTGGTTTGACGATTACATTGCAAAAAGCAACCAATCCTTTACCTATAAAGTGGCCAAGCATGTTTTGAGAGTATAGTCGAGATTGTATAACACAACCAGACTGGTTTTTTGGGGCAACACCCATTTTTTAGGGCCAATCATAGACAGCGGAGGTTATTCTACATACGATAACTTGATTGGTGATTGGATTTGAATAAAAGGAGTGATTTTCATTACAATTTAAATTAGTGAGAGAATTGAATTCGGAGAGAATAATTTATTTGAGAGGATATTAGTAGAGAAAATGAGTGGTGCATTTACATTATTGAAGATTGATGGTGGAGCTGGCAGCAGCAGTAAAGATATACGAGTACCAAATGTTGCTGTGGAAATAACCGAGGCTGTAGACTATGCCTTGAATGGGACGATATGTATGCTAGATACGTGATATCATTAAGCAAATTTAAGCTGGAGGAGCAATTATGTTTTGCTGCGAAACTGCATATTGTGCATATAAATAGACTTCAGGCAGCATTAGATGTGCTAGTGAAATATATTGATGAGAACAAAATGCATCAGTGAATATTATTGTTGTAATTATGCTCAATAAAATTGTTTCTAAATCAAAGGTATTTTTCTTTCTATAGTAGACTAGCGTATATTTTTGGAGTAGAAAAAATTCTGGTTAGTCTGAAGTTGGTTTGTGAGAGTGTTAGGACTCTAAAATGAATAGATTTGAGAAAGAGCGAATCATGGGGAATCTAGTGAATATGGAAAAACGTTTGATTCTAGATGATGATTTTCTAGAGCTGTCTATTCAAAGGAAGATATTTTCTCAGGGAATGCTTGTCGATATAATGAAAACTGATTCTCCATCATTAGACTACTGCATGAAGTTTTTACGTCGTGGTCCAAATGCATTTACACAATTTATTGATATATTAATCACGACACGGCAAAATGATAATGTGGATATGTTTTAAACACTAGTTTAGAAATTTAGGACTTTTTTTTAAATGAGAAAAGATGGTGTTCAAGGATGATTTACTCCTCTCTCTCTCTATCCCAGTCAATTTGTTGTTGTTGTTAGCTCAGTTTCATTGTGGCAGTGAGAGTGTCAACACATGAAAAAATGTTCCATACATGCCCACTTTGTATGTAATGTACACACTGGGCAGCCGGTCATCATGTGAGAATTGCACAATGATTGATGAATATGATGAAAAGTGTTGATTATGCAACCCGTGTAAATTGCATAGAGGATATGCTGTGCAAATTAAAGGTTGTAATTCCTGTCTTGAAGAGGTGTGTGACTCTCATCCTAGAGGGCACCTATGCTCCAATTGCCACTAATATAAATGTAATCAGTGGGAGAATACATATCCCGGTATGATTGGAAAGAATCCTAAGCGTGATTTTAGTTTATTGCTACGAGATTGGTATCGTCGTGGTTTTAGATTGTTCTAGGAGGAGGAGGAGCCAGGTCAGCGATTCAACTGTTGGAACAACAAAAGAATATGGTTTCTACGTCATCGTTGTGAAGACAATGGGTGTTATGATTACAAGCCCACTGATTTTTATTTGGCTATGACGGAATGTGATTCGACACTTGAGGGCATTGTTTGTGAAATTGCTTCAAATAACAAATTGAAACATGTGAATTCTATAGAATGAATGAGAATAGTATCATTGACTATACAAAGAGATATGAAAAGAGTGAAGTTACACTCTACTGTAGAAAATGTGACCCTGACATTTCAGTACATCAGGATCAGTATACTAAGAATTCAGATAATCTACCTGCATTAGTTGTTGTCGACAAATACCTATACCTAGTAGAAGATGAAATCTAAAGAGTAGAAAAGTCGTTTTTATCATGTACATACATTTCTTTCATTTATTAATAAACAATTTCACATACATTTTTAGAACATTTTATTCATAGCGAACTAAAATCGATATTAAACACGCTTGTAAGTATATTTTCCATAGAAAGTCGTTCAATCGAGGTAAGTCAACGTAGATGTCACGAAACTGCTTGTAGATATAGCCACGACATTGAACATGAAAAGAGTAGTGCATGAAAGCCACATATCTTAGTCGTTAAATCCTGTACTCTTCGTTGATTTTGAATAATAGTTTTCCCGCTGCTTTCAATAAAGTTGCTGATGTACGGAGTATAGAATTTATACGATAGGCCAAGAGGATCCAAAAATTAAATATTCTTCGCTGTTTGAAAGATGCATAGCCAATGGCCTGTCTTCAAAGTCGATGGACTGCTATTAACAATGATTAGGGTATTGTTAACACTTGGAATTTTTTTAATGAAGTCCGATGGTATGCAATAGGACTTGTACTGGGACATGTATGGATCCATACTAATTACGTTAATTATTTGGTTTGTGTTCATGGTGCTAGGTCTAGTAGAACACTGCCGTCGGGTGTGATTTCCCAATAGGTTTCAAATTGACTCAATGATATTAGCGTGATACTCTCAGTCAAAGCATCGCCAAATGTACACTCTAAACGTACATTCCCTGTTCGTACTATGCTCATATCCTGAGTCCCCGACAAGTCCAAAACGATTACCCCATGATTTTTTTTAAAACATTAATCGATTATTCCATTTTTAAATAGTTGGGAGTCATGATCTAGGGATTGCATGGTCAACTCGTACAGAGTTCTATAGGATTTTTTGTCAAATGATAGAGTGTACATGGAATACCATTCACTTTGCACACAAGGCTAGATAGACCAAAAAAATTAAAATCGTGGGGGGATTCAGTCCAGGATCCAATGGCACTGCCACTCTTCACAAAGGCCAAAGCCAATTTTGATGGGATTTCTCCATTGATAAATGATGAATCGCTATAGCTACGAGAGCCGGTGGCAATGTGACGTTGATTGGTGATCGTAGGGGGGACAAGAAGTTTAATGTTGTTGCCATTGGCTCTTAGCTTTTCCACTGCCAATGCAACAGAGCTCATAACCTGTTGTTTTCGAACGCGGATAATTGCCGATGTGATAATGATATTTGCATCGGTTGCTGCAGGAAGTGTTTTTTCTCAAAATGAAATTCGATGGGGCCAGTTGCAACTTTATGTCAATCTTGACATTGGGGGGTAGCCATTGGGATATATTGAATATCTCATGATTTAATTTTCCAACCAGATGATACTCCTGGCTCACTGCAGTAGTCAACTTGCCGTCAGTATCAACACCTGATCGATATTCATAGCCCAATGATTGCCCTCTCAACTCCTTGTATGCCTTTGGTGTCATCATCATAAATTGTAAGTAGCTTGCATAGTTGGATAAATTATTGCTAGTGCTCACCAATGTTCCATTAATAAATACATTAATTTGTTTGAACAGATTGTGTAGAATACAGTTTTCGTAGGAGAGACCGTCGGCAACAGTTGGAGTTGTATTATCTGACTTTTTCTTCACCGCAACATTTAAATCAATAAATGTTCATGACAAATCAATGAAATACTCTTCATTGGAAAATATTTGAAAGTGTATATTTTCCGAGAGGGGTTGTGGGGGTGAAATTGTTCATAGTAGCCATACTTAACACTGACATCAACATTTTCAGCATTGAATAGATTCAATGAGGAACTGACCGATGGATATGATTCCTTGTGGGGGAGATAAGTCATATTAAGAGAAGAAATCCTTCTTTGATCTAACAGTCGTTTTCTTTTTTCTTCTTCTGCTTATTGAGTTTCCTTGTTTTATTCCTAAAAGTCCTTGTTGATGTCCTTCGCTTCCCACCTGGGTGGAGACTGATGAGTGAATGACGCGCACGCATCCTTTTCAATCCCTCCCCTTTTTGCCGAGATTTTAATTTCTCACCAATGGCTCTTGCTGAAGAACTAATATTTTCCATAACACTCCTTGAAATTCTTGCCCGACCCCCCGTCCTGTAGTGTTGAGGCAGCAAAATTTGATGCAGCAGGTACAAGATATTTTCTGGCAAGGGGTAGTGCAGAATGAAATAGCCTAGCAAACCAGCTACCAAGACCATAGCCAAACATTGTAGTACGCCCCTTGTATTAGTCCAATCCATTGCCTATTTGACGTGGACTCAGAGCACCAACATAGCAATCGATATCGGGACAGACAAATGGAATTCTTCTATTGTTCATTATAGGTGATTGTGTCGCCGACAATAGGTCGAAAATGACATGTAATCACTGCTAAGCCTTTCGTTATTGCTAGAGGATCACCCAATTCACTTCTTAGTGTTAACTGACAGAGTTCAAATACGAAGTGTTTACAGGAACATACTGAAGATGCTTTATATTACAGTGATTAACAAGTTCATGAGTAGTGTTTCGTTCAAGAACACGTAGGAGGGGACATTTGAATTACCAACTCTCGATGTTTCCGCAAAGGATGCATAGAGAAATATGCAAGATTCCGAGGCGAAACCAGGTGGATAATCAGCAAAAATAACTTGATCCATACCGTAAACGGTGCCAGCATTTTTCCATTGATCTATTCTGTTTAAAGCCAAGAACGTCTCTCAGATTATCATTGAGAATAATTATTTCAGTGTCAACAGGTGAGGTAATGTAAATCCTATCGTGTTCCAATGAATTTCTTAAAATGGAATGTACCATTCCTACGATATGAGATTTTTCTATTGATTGTACAACACAAATCTGTCATATTATCGTATTCAATATATTTCAATTTAACATGTGGATATTCGCTAGATCTAAGTGCTTCAACCCATTCATAGTCGACAAAGAGTGACCAATCGAATGGTATAACTTTTACATCATTCACACGATCCTTTCTCAGGATTTCAAAGGTATTTTTTAGAATACAGTCGACAAGAGCCACTTCATACGCACCGTCAAATTTGATGGCGGGGAGAGTTTTGTCCAAAAATCACTTGTCTTATTCAAGTCGTTGTAGAGAGGATTGGAAACGTTGGACATAAATGTTACATAGAAATCATTGGGCATTGTCAATATCTTCAACACCGATCCAAGAATCAAAATCAGAGTTTTATCCTAGCCACCGAACACGTAACTGTTTCCTACCAATGCGAGTACGAGTCTTAAATATCTTTTCAATTTGATAGATTTTACTATTATTTTTAACCTTATGTAGTTCATAGTCATAAAAGCCACCGAGAATCTCTTCATCTTTGGTATCGCGCAAACGATAAGTTATGGGTTTAGTGTCTAAGATTTTTGCCACTTTAAAAAGTTCTGTGGACCACAAGTAATTCCCCTTTTAAAAAATATTAGTTGTTCTATTAATTCGAACAGTATTACCAACATTGAATTTATTTTTCTTCTTGACAATCATTTCATTGGAATATTGTTTAAGAAAGGTGTCAATTGTATTATGATCAGAATGATGAACTTCCGTTGGGGTTGAGTTGGACAATGGTCGATGAGGTCGTTGATCATAGATCAACATGATTTAATCTAAATCATGAATAAAATCCGGTGTATTTTCCAAATTACAATATCTTGAAATTAAAAGTCGAATAGTTCTTATCAATCGTTTGGCCAATGCAGCCTTTATTGGACTATGACTATGATAGAGCAGTGTACTATATTTCACAAGTACTTTTGCAACATGGGATTAACAAATTCACTACCGCGATCCGTTTGAATTTTTTTTTATAGGAATCCTGTTCGAGAATACTTTCTATAGCCTGAGCAACTTCAACACCTCTCTTCGAGCGCAATGGAATTGCATATGCATAACGACTATAAACACTGATTGCAAGTAGAATGTAGTTGTACGGTGTATTGTGACGTTGTTGAATCTCATCTAGAGTTAGGAGATCTGCTTGCATTATATGCAATGGGAAAAAGGCTTTAGTTTTTTTTGATAATAATTAGCACGAAGTCTATGATTTCTATGCAGAGTGTAACTTGATTCATTTTGTAGATAGTCTTGTACACTTTTAGTGTGAATACCAGTGACTTTGGAAAGAGTGTTGGGGGAACTCAAACTCCCCGCTTCACCAATATTTTCATAAACACCTTTCAGAACTTCAACCATTTTGAACGTAAACACGTAGTGTAACGTCCGCTACCCTTTTGTATACTAGTTGTGGTTGGTGATGTGGGTGATGGTGACTTGATACGTTTTCGCTTTTGTCTAGCTATCAATGGTGTGCCCCTCTTTATTGTCAAGTTTCCACTAGGTGTTCTAGTATTTTCCAAGATTGATTTAAAATCTTCTTCTTCTTGTTCTTCCCCTTCATACTTTAATGGTGTTGTTGTTGTCGTTAATGCATGTTCATTTAATTTTTTTTCAGAATTTGTCTATTGCTAATAAGACTTTTGGGGAAGTTTAATGTATTTAGAAAGTTGTATAGATGAGCGTCAAATGATAATAGTCCTTTACGATTTGTAACCATATCATAGATTAAATCAAGTAGATTGTAGCTCTTTCCCTGAATTATAATCCCTTTCCCATTGCTATCAACTTGAATATGATCTTGACCACTTTCCATGAGATACGTTAGGAGTCGTTTACTTTGTTCACGATATGAGTGGGGCATTAGATTTCCAATTTTCATACAATTGAATCCAATTCTTCCTTCTTTAATTGTGTTCCAGCAGCAGCAGAATCCTGAGGAGATGATTCTTTTTTGTGATCAATACCACTGGCTTTCGCATGATAGGGCTTATGTTTTGTCCACTCGGCGAAGTGCATCTTGAAGTAAAAGCAGTTTTTTTTATCATCCTCAACATTCTCCTTGTCAGTGAATTTACTCAGATTGTTCTCAAAGTGTTCCACGGGTGAGAGAGCGAGTTCTATTGGAGTCAATTTATAGGGTTTTGCCATTCTCTTTCTAGAGAAAACTGTTTACAAGTCCTGCAAGTATTGGCAGTAAAAGTGTGAAAAAGCTACCGCCCGCCTGAAGAAGTCGTTTCCTTTTAAAATTCTTTCCTTTCTTTTAGAGGCCAATGTACGTAAAATGGAATGATGTTGCTTTGCCTGTTGCTTAACTACTTCTGGCACTTGAACATTACCCTCGGTCAAATTTAAACAAAGTTCGGATATTAGATTAATGAAATCATTGTCAATACCATGTTTGAGTATGGCTTTCCTAAGCGAGGGTTTTGAAGTGCTTAGAACTGAAAATAAATGTATATTTTCATGTAGTTTCTTCAGTGTCATGATAGCAACTAATAGCTTTTTTACTGTTCAAGGGGAGATATACTGTAATTTCATTGTCAAAATATCTGTGACTACACGCGGATCCTCGGGTGTATTTTGATTAGGATCCAATAGGATATAGTCGTAGGGTTTATTAGTTGCCTGACTGTATGCTGAGAGCAGAAATTAGGGGGCTCCTGGATAGATTTGTTTATTGAGAGTTATTAACGAGCTAGAATCACGAACAACTCTGTAGATGATATAGTAGGTGCAGTTCAATGCAAGTGTTCGCATACATTTGCTCCGATGAAAAACATTGTGTAGAACCAGAGTAACGGAAATCTGTTCATGATGAGAGCGAACAGTGAAACAGTTGTAGCATTTCCTGGGATCATTGTTCAATAGATTCAGCCAGATCGTCAATGATCAACCAAGAGTTTGGTTCAATAATGCTGAAAACATCAAGTCCCTGTATGAATTGTATCTGCACCAATCTCCTCGTGGCAATTGCTTTTATTTTATCATATGACTCCTGCATATACTGTAACAATAGTAGATTTTTTTCGGCTTTTCCACAAACATTTTATCACAATTTTTAATTATCTTAGTTAAGAGTGTTGTTTTGCCCGACATTGACGGTCCACACTGAAACGATCTGAATGGTGTTTTTAATTGATACATGTTCCCTTCAACAGTTCACCTAGACAACTAACTGTAGACTATGGCTGTCTAATGACTAAATAATTTCCCTATGACTACTACTCCGTTCAAGAATAATAATGAAAAGAAGAAGAAGAAGACGAATAAAGAATAATATTTCTTTTATTAAACATAAAAAAGTAACAATACTTTTTAAAAATACTACATTGAAAAAGGCACATTAAACATGAAAAAAAATACACTTTTTTAATTTTATTTATAATAAAAAAATACAACATTTACATAACCACTAGAAAAAAAAAACACTTGAATAAATACACTTTTTTTTTGTTTATTTATAGAAAAAAATACAACATTTATTAGAATAAAGCACTTGAAATAATATCATACACTTTTATTTACAGCATTTTAAATTTTGGGATCCCCCCTCCCCCCGGGGGGCGGCCGCTGCGGTGGGCCGGGGGCGGGCCGGGAAGCGCCGGGCGCCGGGAAGCGGGGGCCCGCTGCGGTGGGCCCGGGCCGGCATTAAATAGTGGAAATTGATCTGCCTTGCACACACACACATTGAAAATTGCTCATGATATAGAAAAAAAAAAAGAATTAAAAAAAAACACCTAATTACCCAAAAACCCTCCCACCCAATTTATACTTTTTTTTTAATGAATTTAAGTTAATTTTTTCTAGACCGAGTTGTTTTCTGTACTCTATACATTCAACTCGGTCTGAAATTAAATAATGACCGTGTGGTAGTACCTTCACACCATCCTCAAGTACATAGACTTTGTCCGATATGGCCGACATGGCGTTTTTCTCAACTCTAACTGTGTAGTTTTTTAAATTGTAAAGAGCGAATCGCCATGACTTTCGCCCTTGGCACTAAACTACGTTTCCACACAGTTTCTATACACACTCATGTCAAAATTATTTTTTACAAAGTGTGTAGGTACCCCCTTGCAAACTTGTTTGATATCCTTGCCGTGCGTTTCCACACAGTACACCTTCGGACCAGGAAACACACCACTGGATATCAGATCGCTACCCGTTTTCAGATTTTAGCATTAACAATTGATTTGGGGCCTGGAGTTTCACTAGCTCTGGGTAGAGGGATTCGTCCCAGTTAGTGTAGTCCATTCGTGAGCTAATGTACTCGCCATTTTCCAAATCATTCAATAGATTTTCAGTTTTGACTTTTAACAGGAGTGAATCAGTGTCCCCAAAATACACTTGAACTTGTCCCTCAATCGGCCACTGTACCTTGCATACATTATAATAAAATGACAACATGAGTTTTCTTGGATATTTCAGTTATTGCACTTCCGCCTGCAATATTTTCATTTAATACAATGTTTCTTTTCTTGCGATGTAGAAGCACCATATTAGAGTCTATGATTGTGAACGATGTGAAGTTTGGATCCGCAATGATTCGAGCACAATCTTTGGGGTTGCTTACAATGTCACGTCGACTTCTGGGTCGTACGCTCTCGCACATTTTACCAAAAGCTGAGTTCAAAATGAGTTTATAGACTTCTTTTTCAACTTTCGTTTTCGCTTGTGAACGCTTACTGACAAAGGTGTCAATAAACGTTTTCATGTAAGGCTGTTGATCAAATTGGAGGGCTCTATGAATCTTTGTGACCTTGAAACCATTGGACACCATCCATTTCAATAGCACGTGATGAACAACGATATTCTGTTTCGGGTTGAGGTCGGCAATTAGTTTTTGTTTTGAAAGTACCCAGTGCATACTCCCGTCCTCTACTAAAGATAAATTTGTAGGGACTCAGAGAGTCCCTACCCACCGGTCTATTTATGCACGGAAAAACAAAGTCTTTTACCGAGTCATGGATTTCCATGTGTATTTCACCGTCAATTTCAAAAAACTATCCCTGTGCCCTATTCTCCTCAACACTGGCAATGTCGGGGAAATTCAAAGCACACGGATTGTCAAGCCATTTATAATTGCCAAACGGCAAACAGTAGTGAGACATTGCCGATGGGTAAAGAGAATTCATATCCAAAAAAACTGCGTCCGACTTTTCATCGGTGTGCTGTCCACTCGGATCAGTTTTCATGATACGATCCCCCGTGAAAAAACATAACCACCCCTCATTGATCTCTCTACAAACAGATGCTGATCCACATCGGTGATCAGACCTATTTCTTCTTTGCTGATTTTAAGTATCAAGTCCATCACCAAATGGGGAGTGGAAAAATAATAACCTAAATCCAACCCAAATTCCCCATAGATTTTATCCGTATTTTTTGCACATAATGTCCAGAAGAGTGAGTACGTCACTGGCCAAGTATAGTTTACAATAATCCCACCCCCATTTTTACATCCGCCCTTTGCCCAAACCCTCTTTTAGCAAATTCGTAGTCGCTAGTGGTGCACTCACTCTCAGTAAGAGAATTGTAAAAAGCTTCAATGGGCGGTAGTGACACCTCATCTAGCCTCGAGCCAGAGTTGTAATAATTATATGGATATATACCCTTACACGTTAATAAATCATACATTTCATCATCGGGGAAGCGCTGTTTGAGGAGGGGGAAGCTATAAAAATTATCACTTTTCTGTACCTGAATCAATTGACTTAAAGATTTGGGGAAGAAGATGAAAGAGTCTAAAAAACGGATTTTATTCAGGCACGTGTTACCCTTGTCAACTGTTTTCTTCATGAATTCTAGCAGCAGTAGCTTCTCCGATGATTCGGGTATGATATTATATGAAAAAGAACCATCTATCCATGCGTCATCTACAACTCCTCCCTTGGCAATGCGGGCCAACGCCGGAAGAACAAACTTTAAGTCGTAATTGGAATTGTGTATAAAACAGGTACGAATATTGTTGTCTAACGTTTGAATTGCATGACTGGTGTGCTACCCCTCTAAAGTTACTCCCTCCCGATGTAATTTCCTGCCACAACTGATCATGGTCGATCACCTTCCTCCTCCCCCCATTCCCAACACCATCATCAAATTCTCCCTTGCAAACCCAACACATTTTACGATTTTTAATGGCCACTATGTCATCTGGTGATAGGAGGATAGGATAGTTTGCATAACGAAGGCGCGAAATTGCACCGTTCGCTGTTTTGATTAGACTGACCAATGCCGAGCACATGCAGTCTTCACCGTCACTCAACATCTCAACTACATCCAGCACTTGCATGATATTATTGGAATCTCGTTGCGCGTGAGCGTAAGAGACCCCTATGGCTTCATTAATTTTAAACACGATTTGAATTTGACGGATCGCACACGTCTGTCAGTTTAGCTTCGCAGTCTAAAGCGATCTTTTTGCTCTGCAGGAGCGTTTTTGAAAATTTTTTAAAACGTAAGATCGCTCTATCTCCGCTTACCGTCTCCACAGCCTGGTATCCATGACGTTTACAGTGTTTCATGTGATGCTTTAACTTTAAATCAGAGCGAAATCTTGAGAGACATGTTGGACAGTAATAGCATACACCCCCACGCCCCCGTTTTACCCTCAAATAAAAACCCTACTAATATCCGTAATTGGATTGAAATGACCAATTGAATCGGAGTCTGTGGGTGGGGTGTATAGAAGCCACACCCAATGTTCTACTGATTCAATTGAAGGAGCCCGCACTGGAAATAATACACCCTTCTTGTCGAACGCTGACCCTCTTCAAATTCTGTTTCATACTGTAACACCGTGACACCAATCTTTAAATGTGCATTAGCCCGCTCAAAAATATCTATTCCCTTTTAGTGTCACGGGAAATTGACCATTTAAACAACTAAAATTTACTTTGGGGAACTTTGAACCCTCCCTACCATTAAAAACTGCCATTTTAATCCAACTTTTTCTTAGTGGCATCTTTTTTAAGTGGTCTGTATGCTGCAATTAAAATGCATACTTGAAACACTGCAGCCTCGTATCGAAATAGATTCGTTGTATCCCCTTAGACCCCTCTAAATCTGAATGATATTTTAATTCAATTGCCCTCCCTCCCCCATGCCCACCTCTTACAATAAAATCCTTTTTAAACCTACATATATTAACATTTAAACTTTCAATAAATAAAACCACAGATCCACTACCCCCCTCGTTATGATTTTCCCACTTACTTTGAATACTATTAGCCCAATTTAGAAAAAACCTCCCCATAATTTGATAAATGCGGTTGAATTGCCAACATCTCTGTGTGCAAGAATTTCGAATACATCTCACCCGCACTTTCATTTAAAAAAAATATTTTTAGTGCTATTGATGCTTTTAAAACTGACCCCACTCCCCACACCCCCATTTGTTTGTTCAAGAATGGCTCGAATCTTATCAGTATATGAATGTGTAATGGCCAAGGGATCTGTTATTTTATCCCCCGACACTAGAGAGTTGAAGGGGTCACCGAATTTGGCGCTGTAGACCAATGTGTGATGCAAGGCAGAGTTGGATAGAAAAAAATCTGGAAGAGGGGTTACTGTTGCTGTTGTTGTTGTATTACTACTAGTACTAGCTATATCATTAAGTGGAATGGTGGAGGGTGACAGGGAATTGTCAATAACACGACCACTCCCAGTCTGTTCAATAGGGCATTGGTTGGATATGGCATGGCAGTCCCCTAGTACATATTCCAAGGTGTTTGGGCGGGGGGACAATTGGTCGAGCCAGCCTGTATTGTCCTGTGCTGGAATTTCGTTATGCGGACCCGGTTCAGATGCACTAGTAAACATCTCCTAAATGTTCACGCAATAAAACTATCTGCCCACCCCGGATCCTCAGAGCATGTCAATATCACAGGTTAAGTCGTCTAGGCTAGCCATTTCCCCAAAAACATCATTAAGGAACCCTCTATGCCACTCCATATTCTCTAGAACTAATGTAGGTTCATCACTGAGCTCTGTTGGTGGTGAAGAATTGGTCCTGTAAATACAGTTGTTTCAATCACTCAATGGTGGCGGTGGTGCTATATCATTAATCTGTAGAAAAAAAAAGTTTTATTTTTTATGTAAATAACCATTATTTTTATAAAGTTAATAAACTATGTCAATTTTTCATAGTCATTGTCCCACCACCTGAACAATTAAAAGAAGAAGAAAAAAAAGTTACATTGCCATATGTCTTTCATAATGACAAGTGAACATGTTAAAAATATATATTTTTTTTAGTCAGGAAAATGTTAGTCTTATTCTTAGAGGATAAGTTAGAACAAGAGAATGATATTATAAAACTAATGGTTTTATTCCAAAAATTTTCAGAATAAAAACGCAAAATATGGGTCCAACTCTAGTGCTTGACCCTGTTGAATATAACTCTCATAATAAAATTCGACCATCGTTCAACCCATGCAGTATGCTGTATGAACACTTGCTCTTCAGCTTCGGTTAATGGACACGAAGCCCATACATCGGTTGCTGGTGTAACTTTCTCGACAATCCGAATTTTCCTATGTCCTTTGGCAACGGATTTGTTTGAAGTGCCGGACGTAGTTGACCTGGACTAAATAAATCATTGTAAGAGAGAAGAACTTTTTTTCTCCTTCCATATCAACAATTAAAGTACAATTAAACGCCGGATGGTCCT